>OX463844.1:40545413-40661087 GCA_949825065.1 Odontocerum albicorne
GAAACATCACACTTTTCACTCGAAAAACTGGCATTAACGACCAAGGTTACGAATATATGTACAAAATCACTACAGAAATAATATTTGTTCCACGTGTTTTCATGTTTTTTGTGCCAAATCATAAATTTTGCGAAATTTCATTATTTTGAGTCAACATTTCTGTTTGAACGAAGTTTTGACTAACAGAAAAACATTTTTTTTTGCAAAAATGCTAAAATTATACCGAATCCAAACACCTGTACATAGTAGAAACGCATGGACGTTAATTGTGATATAAAACGTCAAAACCTGCTAAATATGTATGAACATTTCTTAGAAATATAATGGAACTTCACACTTTTCACTCGAAAAACTGGCATTGACGACCAAGATTACGAATATATGTACAAAATCACTACAGAAATAATATTTGCTCTACGTGTTTTCATGTTTTTTGTCCCAAACTTTAAATTTTGCGAAATTTCTGAAATATACTGAAACTTCACACTTTTCACTCGAAAAACTGGCATTGACGACCAAGGTTGCGAATATATGTACAAAATCACTACAGAAATAATATTTGTTCCACGTGTTTTCATGTTTTTGGTCCCAAACCGTAAATTTTGCGAAATTTCATTATTTTGAGTCAATATTTCTGTTTGAACGAAGTTTTGACTAACAGAAAAATATTTTTTTTGCAAAAATGCTAAAATTATACCGAATCAAAACACCTGTACATAGTAGAAACGCATGGACGTTTATTGTGATATAAAACGTCAAAACCTGCTAAATATGTATGAACATTTCTTAGAAATATACTAAAACTTTTCATTCGAAAAACTGGCATTGACAATCAAGGTTACGAATATATGTACAAAATCACTACAGAAATAATATTTGCTCTACGTGTTTTCATGTTTTTTGTCCCAAACCTTAAATTTTGCGAAATTTCTGAAATATACTGGAACTTCACACTTTTCACTCCAAAAACTGGCATTGACGACCAAGATTACGAATATATGTACAAAATCACTACATAAATAATATTTGCTCTACGTGTTTTCATGTTTTTGGTCCCAAACCTTAAATTTTGCGAAATTTCTGAAATATACTGAAACTTCACACTTTTCACTCGAAAAACTGGCGTTGACGACCAAGGTTACGAATATATGTACAAAATCACTACAGAAATAATATTTGTTCCACGTGTTTTCATGTTTATTGTCCCAAACCGTAAATTTTGCGAAATTTTATTATTTTGAGTCAATATTTCTGTTTGAACGAAGTTTTGACTAACAGAAAAACATTTTTTTTGCAAAAATGCTAAAATTATACCGAATCAAAACACCTGTTCATAGTAGAAACGCATGGACGTTTATTGTGATATAAAACGTCAAAACCTGCTAAATATGTATGAACATTTCTTAGAAATATACTAAAACTTTTCACTCGAAAAACTGGCATTGACAATCAAGGTTACGAATATATGTACAAAATCACTACAGAAATAATATTTGTTCCACGTGTTTTCATGTTTTTTGTCCCAAACCGTAAATTTTGCGAAATTTCATTATTTTGAGTCAATATTTCTGTTTGAACGAAGTTTTGACTAACAGAAAAAACATTTTTTTTGCAAAAATGCTAAAATTATACCGAATCAAAACACCTGTACATAGTAGAAACGCATGGACGTTAATTGTGATATAAAACGTCAAAACCTGCTAAATATGTATGAACATTTTTTAGAAATATACTGGAACTTCACACTTTTCACTCGAAAAACTGGCATTGACGACCAAGATTACGAATATATGTACAAAATCATTACAGAAATAATATTTGCTCTACGTGTTTTCATGTTTTTTGTCCCAAACCTTAAATTTGGCGAAATTTCTGAAATATACTGAAACTTCACACTTTTCACTCGAAAAACTGGCATTGACGACCAAGGTTACGAATATATGTACAAAATCACTACAGAAATAATATTTGCTCCACGTGTTTTCATGTTTTTTGTCCCAAACCATAAATTTTGCGAAATTTCATTATTTTGAGTCAACATTTCTGTTTGAACGAAGTTTTGACTAACAGAAAAACATTTTTTTTGCAAAAATGCTAAAATTATACCGAATCCAAACACCTGTACATAGTAGAAACGCATGGACGTTAATTGTGATATAAAACGTCAAAACCTGCTAAATATGTATGAACATTTCTTAGAAATATACTAAAACTTTTCACTCGAAAAACTGGCATTAACAATCAAGGTTACGAATATATGTACAAAATCACTACAGAAATAATATTTGTTCCACGTGTTTTCATGTTTTTTGTCCCAAACCGTAAATTTTGCGAAATTTCATTATTTTGAGTCAATATTTCTGTTTGAACGAAGTTTTGACTAACAGAAAAATATTTTTTTTGCAAAAATGCTAAAATTATACCGAATCAAAACACCTGTACATAGTAGAAACGCATGGACGTTTATTGTGATATAAAACGTCAAAACCTGCTAATCTGCCTGCTAAACCTGCTAAAAGTGTGAAATATACTGGATTTCACACTTTTCACTCCAAAAACTGGCATTGACGACCAAGGTTACGAATATATGTACAAAATCACTACAGAAATAATATTTGTTCCACGTGTTTTCATGTTTTTTGTCCCAAACCGTAAATTTTACGAAATTTCATTATTTTGAGTCAATATTTCTGTTTGAACAAAGTTTTGACTAACAGAAAAACATTTTTTTTGCAAAAATGCTAAAATTATACCGAATCAAAACACCTGTACATAGTAGAAACGCATGGACGTTAATTGTGATATAAAACGTCAAAACCTGCTAAATATGTATGAACATTTTTTAGAAATATACTGGAACTTCACACTTTTCACTCGAAAAACTGGCATTGACGACCAAGATTACGAATATATGTACAAAATCACTACAGAAATAATATTTGTTCCACGTGTTTTCATGTTTTTTGTCCCAAACCGTAAATTTTGCGAAATTTTATTATTTTGAGTCAATATTTCTGTTTGAACGAAGTTTTGACTAACAGAAAAACATTTTTTTTGCAAAAATGCTAAAATTATACCGAATCAAAACACCTGTTCATAGTAGAAACGCATGGACGTTTATTGTGATATAAAACGTCAAAACCTGCTAAATATGTATGAACATTTCTTAGAAATATACTAAAACTTTTCACTCGAAAAACTGGCATTGACAATCAAGGTTACGAATATATGTACAAAATCACTACAGAAATAATATTTGTTCCACATGTTTTCATGTTTTTTGTCCCAAACCGTAAATTTTGCGAAATTTCATTATTTTGAGTCAATATTTCTGTTTGAACGAAGTTTTGACTAACAGAAAAATATTTTTTTTGCAAAAATGCTAAAATTATACCGAATCAAAACACCTGTACATAGTAGAAACGCATGGACGTTTATTGTGATATAAAACGTCAAAACCTGCTAAATATGTATGAACATTTCTTAGAAATATACTAAAACTTTTCACTCGAAAAACTGGCATTGACAATCAAGGTTACGAATATATGTACAAAATCACTACAGAAATAATATTTGCTCTACGTGTTTTCATGTTTTTTGTCCCAAACCTTAAATTTTGCGAAATTTCTGAAATATACTGGATTTCACACTTTTCACTCCAAAAACTGGCATTGACGACCAAGATTACGAATATATGTACAAAACCACTACATAAATAATATTTGCTCTACGTGTTTTCATGTTTTTTGTCCCAAACCTTAAATTTTGCGAAATTTCTGAAATATACTGAAACTTCACACTTTTCACTCGAAAAACTGGCATTGACGACCAAGGTTACGAATATATGTACAAAATCACTACAGAAATAATATTTGTTCCACGTGTTTTCATGTTTTTTGTCCCAAACCGTAAATTTTACGAAATTTCATTATTTTGAGTCAATATTTCTGTTTGAACAAAGTTTTGACTAACAGAAAAACATTTTTTTTGCAAAAATACTAAAATTATACCGAATCAAAACACCTGTACATAGTAGAAACGCATGGACGTTAATTGTGATATAAAACGTCAAAACCTGCTAAATATGTATGAACATTTCTTAGAAATATACTGGAACTTCACACTTTTCACTCGAAAAACTGGCATTGACGACCAAGATTACGAATATATGTACAAAATCACTACAGAAATAATATTTGCCTTACGTGTTTTCATGATTTTTGTCCCAAACCTTAAATTTTGCGAAATTTCTGAAATATACTGAAACATCACACTTTTCACTCGAAAAACTGGCATTAACGACCAAGGTTACGAATATATGTACAAAATCACTACAGAAATAATATTTGTTCCACGTGTTTTCATGTTTTTTGTGCCAAATCATAAATTTTGCGAAATTTCATTATTTTGAGTCAACATTTCTGTTTGAACGAAGTTTTGACTAACAGAAAAACATTTTTTTTGCAAAAATGCTAAAATTATACCGAATCCAAACACCTGTACATAGTAGAAACGCATGGACGTTAATTGTGATATAAAACGTCAAAACCTGCTAAATATGTATGAACATTTCTTAGAAATATAATGGAACTTCACACTTTTCACTCGAAAAACTGGCATTGACGACCAAGATTACGAATATATGTACAAAATCACTACAGAAATAATATTTGCTCTACGTGTTTTCATGTTTTTTGTCCCAAACTTTAAATTTTGCGAAATTTCTGAAATATACTGAAACTTCACACTTTTCACTCGAAAAACTGGCATTGACGACCAAGGTTGCGAATATATGTACAAAATCACTACAGAAATAATATTTGTTCCACGTGTTTTCATGTTTTTGGTCCCAAACCGTAAATTTTGCGAAATTTCATTATTTTGAGTCAATATTTCTGTTTGAACGAAGTTTTGACTAACAGAAAAATATTTTTTTTGCAAAAATGCTAAAATTATACCGAATCAAAACACCTGTACATAGTAGAAACGCATGGACGTTTATTGTGATATAAAACGTCAAAACCTGCTAAATATGTATGAACATTTCTTAGAAATATACTAAAACTTTTCATTCGAAAAACTGGCATTGACAATCAAGGTTACGAATATATGTACAAAATCACTACAGAAATAATATTTGCTCTACGTGTTTTCATGTTTTTTGTCCCAAACCTTAAATTTTGCGAAATTTCTGAAATATACTGGAACTTCACACTTTTCACTCCAAAAACTGGCATTGACGACCAAGATTACGAATATATGTACAAAATCACTACATAAATAATATTTGCTCTACGTGTTTTCATGTTTTTGGTCCCAAACCTTAAATTTTGCGAAATTTCTGAAATATACTGAAACTTCACACTTTTCACTCGAAAAACTGGCGTTGACGACCAAGGTTACGAATATATGTACAAAATCACTACAGAAATAATATTTGTTCCACGTGTTTTCATGTTTATTGTCCCAAACCGTAAATTTTGCGAAATTTTATTATTTTGAGTCAATATTTCTGTTTGAACGAAGTTTTGACTAACAGAAAAACATTTTTTTTGCAAAAATGCTAAAATTATACCGAATCAAAACACCTGTTCATAGTAGAAACGCATGGACGTTTATTGTGATATAAAACGTCAAAACCTGCTAAATATGTATGAACATTTCTTAGAAATATACTAAAACTTTTCACTCGAAAAACTGGCATTGACAATCAAGGTTACGAATATATGTACAAAATCACTACAGAAATAATATTTGTTCCACGTGTTTTCATGTTTTTTGTCCCAAACCGTAAATTTTGCGAAATTTCATTATTTTGAGTCAATATTTCTGTTTGAACAAAGTTTTGACTAACAGAAAAACATTTTTTTTGCAAAAATGCTAAAATTATACCGAATCAAAACACCTGTACATAGTAGAAACGCATGGACGTTAATTGTGATATAAAACGTCAAAACCTGCTAAATATGTATGAACATTTTTTTGAAATATACTGGAACTTCACACTTTTCACTCGAAAAACTGGCATTGACGACCAAGATTACGAATATATGTACAAAATCACTACAGAAATAATATTTGTTCCACGTGTTTTCATGTTTTTTGTCCCAAACCGTAAATTTTGCGAAATTTTATTATTTTGAGTCAATATTTCTGTTTGAACGAAGTTTTGACTAACAGAAAAACATTTTTTTTGCAAAAATGCTAAAATTATACCGAATCAAAACACCTGTTCATAGTAGAAACGCATGGACGTTTATTGTGATATAAAACGTCAAAACCTGCAAAATATGTATGAACATTTCTTAGAAATATACTAAAACTTTTCACTCGAAAAACTGGCATTGACAATCAAGGTTACGAATATATGTACAAAATCACTACAGAAATAATATTTGTTCCACATGTTTTCATGTTTTTTGTCCCAAACCGTAAATTTTGCGAAATTTCATTATTTTGAGTCAATATTTCTGTTTGAACGAAGTTTTGACTAACAGAAAAATATTTTTTTTGCAAAAATGCTAAAATTATACCGAATCAAAACACCTGTACATAGTAGAAACGCATGGACGTTTATTGTGATATAAAACGTCAAAACCTGCTAAATATGTATGAACATTTCTTAGAAATATACTAAAACTTTTCACTCGAAAAACTGGCATTGACAATCAAGGTTACGAATATATGTACAAAATCACTACAGAAATAATATTTGCTCTACGTGTTTTCATGTTTTTTGTCCCAAACCTTAAATTTTGCGAAATTTCTGAAATATACTGGATTTCACACTTTTCACTCCAAAAACTGGCATTGACGACCAAGATTACGAATATATGTACAAAACCACTACATAAATAATATTTGCTCTACGTGTTTTCATGTTTTTTGTCCCAAACCTTAAATTTTGCGAAATTTCTGAAATATACTGAAACTTCACACTTTTCACTCGAAAAACTGGCATTGACGACCAAGGTTACGAATATATGTACAAAATCACTACAGAAATAATATTTGTTCCACGTGTTTTCATGTTTTTTGTCCCAAACCGTAAATTTTACGAAATTTCATTATTTTGAGTCAATATTTCTGTTTGAACAAAGTTTTGACTAACAGAAAAACATTTTTTTTGCAAAAATACTAAAATTATACCGAATCAAAACACCTGTACATAGTAGAAACGCATGGACGTTAATTGTGATATAAAACGTCAAAACCTGCTAAATATGTATGAACATTTCTTAGAAATATACTGGAACTTCACACTTTTCACTCGAAAAACTGGCATTGACGACCAAGATTACGAATATATGTACAAAATCACTACAGAAATAATATTTGCCTTACGTGTTTTCATGATTTTTGTCCCAAACCTTAAATTTTGCGAAATTTCTGAAATATACTGAAACATCACACTTTTCACTCGAAAAACTGGCATTAACGACCAAGGTTACGAATATATGTACAAAATCACTACAGAAATAATATTTGTTCCACGTGTTTTCATGTTTTTTGTGCCAAATCATAAATTTTGCGAAATTTCATTATTTTGAGTCAACATTTCTGTTTGAACGAAGTTTTGACTAACAGAAAAACATTTTTTTTGCAAAAATGCTAAAATTATACCGAATCCAAACACCTGTACATAGTAGAAACGCATGGACGTTAATTGTGATATAAAACGTCAAAACCTGCTAAATATGTATGAACATTTCTTAGAAATATAATGGAACTTCACACTTTTCACTCGAAAAACTGGCATTGACGACCAAGATTACGAATATATGTACAAAATCACTACAGAAATAATATTTGCTCTACGTGTTTTCATGTTTTTTGTCCCAAACTTTAAATTTTGCGAAATTTCTGAAATATACTGAAACTTCACACTTTTCACTCGAAAAACTGGCATTGACGACCAAGGTTGCGAATATATGTACAAAATCACTACAGAAATAATATTTGTTCCACGTGTTTTCATGTTTTTGGTCCCAAACCGTAAATTTTGCGAAATTTCATTATTTTGAGTCAATATTTCTGTTTGAACGAAGTTTTGACTAACAGAAAAATATTTTTTTTGCAAAAATGCTAAAATTATACCGAATCAAAACACCTGTACATAGTAGAAACGCATGGACGTTTATTGTGATATAAAACGTCAAAACCTGCTAAATATGTATGAACATTTCTTAGAAATATACTAAAACTTTTCATTCGAAAAACTGGCATTGACAATCAAGGTTACGAATATATGTACAAAATCACTACAGAAATAATATTTGCTCTACGTGTTTTCATGTTTTTTGTCCCAAACCTTAAATTTTGCGAAATTTCTGAAATATACTGGAACTTCACACTTTTCACTCCAAAAACTGGCATTGACGACCAAGATTACGAATATATGTACAAAATCACTACATAAATAATATTTGCTCTACGTGTTTTCATGTTTTTGGTCCCAAACCTTAAATTTTGCGAAATTTCTGAAATATACTGAAACTTCACACTTTTCACTCGAAAAACTGGCGTTGACGACCAAGGTTACGAATATATGTACAAAATCACTACAGAAATAATATTTGTTCCACGTGTTTTCATGTTTATTGTCCCAAACCGTAAATTTTGCGAAATTTTATTATTTTGAGTCAATATTTCTGTTTGAACGAAGTTTTGACTAACAGAAAAACATTTTTTTTGCAAAAATGCTAAAATTATACCGAATCAAAACACCTGTTCATAGTAGAAACGCATGGACGTTTATTGTGATATAAAACGTCAAAACCTGCTAAATATGTATGAACATTTCTTAGAAATATACTAAAACTTTTCACTCGAAAAACTGGCATTGACAATCAAGGTTACGAATATATGTACAAAATCACTACAGAAATAATATTTGTTCCACGTGTTTTCATGTTTTTTGTCCCAAACCGTAAATTTTGCGAAATTTCATTATTTTGAGTCAATATTTCTGTTTGAACGAAGTTTTGACTAACAGAAAAACATTTTTTTTGCAAAAATGCTAAAATTATACCGAATCAAAACACCTGTACATAGTAGAAACGCATGGACGTTAATTGTGATATAAAACGTCAAAACCTGCTAAATATGTATGAACATTTTTTTGAAATATACTGGAACTTCACACTTTTCACTCGAAAAACTGGCATTGACGACCAAGATTACGAATATATGTACAAAATCATTACAGAAATAATATTTGCTCTACGTGTTTTCATGTTTTTTGTCCCAAACCTTAAATTTTGCGAAATTTCTGAAATATACTGAAACTTCACACTTTTCACTCGAAAAACTGGCATTGACGACCAAGGTTACGAATATATGTACAAAATCACTACAGAAATAATATTTGTTCCACGTGTTTTCATGTTTTTTGTCCCAAACCGTAAATTTTGCGAAATTTCATTATTTTGAGACAATATTTCTGTTTGAACGAAGTTTTGACTTACAGAAAAACATTTTTTTTGCAAAAATGCTAAAATTATACCGAATCAAAACACCTGTACATAGTAGAAACGCATGAACGTTAATTGTGATATAAAACGTCAAAACCTGCTTAATATGTATGAACATTTCTTAGAAATATACTAAAACTTTTCACTCGAAAAACTGGCATTGACAATCAAGGTTACGAATATATGGACAAAATCACTACAGAAATATTATTTGTTGTACGTGTTTTCACGTTTTTCATCCCGAACCTCAAATTTTGCGAAATTTCAATATTTTGCGTCAATATATTTTTGTTTGAATGAAGTTTTGGCTAACAAAAAAACATTTGTTCATGCAAAAATGCTAAAATATAATGAATTGACACAAAAGCATAGTAGAAACCAGGGCTGTGGAGTCGCTTAAAAAAAAACACGACTCCGACTCCGATTCCTATAATATATTTACCAATAATACGACTCCGACTCCACAACTCCGACTCCACGACTCCGACTCCACAACTCCAACTCAAAAAAGCTCAATTTTAGCAGGTTGTTTCCTACCTTTGCATATAGCCATTTTTTTTCATGTTATAGGGATATAAATAAAACAAGATCAAACTTTAAAAAAATTAACCTATTATATATGATAATTTAAATAAAAAATTAAATATGTTATTACAAAGGGAACGTACATCTGATCCCTGCTATTACAAAAATTAATAGAGAAATGGAGAGAATTTTGTTTCTGTAACGCAATGATATCAACACGTGGACGTGACCAATGCAGAACGATGACTGGCAAAAAAATGCGCGCAAATTGCGTGCAAACAAAAGGAGAAACAAATGCTCCTTTTCTTTCGACGGGAGAAAGGAGACAAACACATTTTTGTAGACTTTATGCATTAAATGGATCTCGGTGATTCACCATATCGGCGCGACTTGCGCCTGCAAGTTTAATATTCGCGCACAATACACATTCATTATAATAATTAAAAAAAAATGTTTTTTAAATTTTAACGAAAAAGTAGTCGGATTCGCTCGTTTTTTACGACTCCGACTCCGATCCGACTCCGGCCCAAACACCGCGACTCCGACTCCGTGACTCCGACTCCGACTCCGACTCCACAGCCCTGGTAGAAACGCATTGACGTTAATTGTGATATCAAACGTCAAAATCTGCTCAATATGTATAAACATTCCTTAGAAATATCTGAAACTTCACACTTTTCACTCAAAAAACTGGCATTGACGACCAAGGTTACGAATATATGAATGGTTGAATTAAAATAGGCACTAAGTAACAAAAAAAAAACTAAGTATGCAGTTTCGTTCTATATGCCATATCCAGATCGTTCTAGATTTCGTTCTATATGCCATATCCGTATCCAGAAAGTAAGTGTACTGAGGCTCTCACGACCGGATGGATTTTATTTTCGACATGTTGGCTACACTTCCGTGTAGCCTGACCCTTCCCCTCCACAAAGAGACCGGTTCGAGGTCAGTACGTTGAGAAGTGTCGACGCGACAACGCGTTTCGTGAAAAATGTCAATCCAATCTCCCGCCAAGTGCGAAATACGCGGCGTCATCCGTTATCTCGTTTGGAAGGGAAAAACTCCGGTTGAGGTTTATAATGAGGTGAAAACTGCATATGGTGATAAAGCTATGAATCGTACGAGTGAGTACAAGTGGTGTCGCGAGTTTAAAAACGGTCACGTCACATCTCTTCACCCTCCGCCAAAAAGTTCAAAACCACAATTTCAGCCAAGAAAATCATGGCATCCGTGTTTTGGGACTTTCAAGGCATAATTTTAATTGAATGGGGAGACCATCAACTCTGCAAGATACTGTGAGACCCTAAAAAAATTGCGGAGGGCGATTCAGAACAAGAGGAGAGGCATGTTGACAAAGGGAGTCTGCCTGCTGCACGACAATGCCAGACCACACACGGCCAACGCCACGAAGGAACTGCTCGCCTCGTTTAAATGGGATGTCCTGAACCATCCCGCGTATTCCCCTGACCTAGCACCTTCAGATTACTATCTCTTTACCTTCCTGAAGCTGCACATGGGTGGAAAAAGTTTTTAACCGACGAGGAGGTAAAGGAGGAGGGGGAGAAGTGGACGGAGGGGTTGGCGGGAAACTACTTCGAGGAAGGCATCAAAAAGTTGATACCCCGCTTCACCACCTGCATTGAGAGGAATGGCGACTATGTCGAAAAATAGCTTACATAGGTAACCACGTAATTTTTTTGTTTAAATAAAAAAAATTGTAACCTACAAAAATTCAGTAAACTTACTTTCTGGATATGCCTCGTATAATGAAACTGCATACATAGTTTTTTTTTGTTTTTATTTTTGGTACTTAGTGCCTATTTTAATTCAACCATTCATATGTACAAAATCACTACAGAAATAATATTTGTTCTACGTGTTTTCATGTTTTTTGTCCCAAACCTTAAATTTTGCGAAATTTCAATATTTTGAGTCAATATTTCTGTTTAAATGAAGTTTTGACTGGCCAATGCAATTTCTTTATAGTTCTTCTCAATCGCGTCATAACGACCCTTAACTCTTCTCTAATTTAGAAATCGTAGATATTCGCTGTCACAATGGACCCTATCATGTTTCTAGCTTAATAAGATTGGTGTTAATTTCCTCCCTCATCGTCACAGTGTCTGTCGACATTTATCTGCCCAAACTGCAATTAATATATTTATTTTTATATAAAACATCAGAAAGAAATTTTATATAAAACATCAGATAAGAAAAATTAATCGAAGCCGACAAATGCTACAAAAAAAACGTGTACTGAGAAGAATACATGTGATATGAATGTACGATAGAATATGGAATTAAGTGATAAAGGGTGAATGTGAACTTAATGCTGATGTGTTGAGTAAGATGAAGACGATGACTGCACTCTGAGATGGTTTGGTCATTTGGAACAAATTAATGAACTTACAAAACAATTATATCATATAGTGCAACTGTAAGTGTAAGTAAGACGTGAGAAAGGAAAACGAAGGAGAGTATGTTTTTATTAAGTGAATTATATTTTTAAAGAAGGGAATACAGAAAGTAAGGTAAACCATAGAAGTTTTATGGATGTTGAATGGAAAAAAAATGTATGTTGAGATAGGGAAGTCTGACACTCCTACCTCTCTGCTTACCCATATATATGTGTGTATTTATAAAACTATAACCCTCAATACCAAAAAACTGTTCTAAAAATAACACAGGTGCTTTCATAGCAATTGAAGTGCATAGCAGAATGGCTTTAAATGTATGCCAGTGGAACCGCGTTTGATAACGGATGGCTTGCGGCTTAACAACCTTGCAAGTATTCGGAAAACAGCATCAAAGTGAGGGTTTTTCTGCATTGGAAACCGGCTAAAGCTTTAACATGAGCTTAAGTGGTGTTTAGCTTTCAGTTGTGAAGACAAACATAAATAAGAATACTGCAATCTGCTCGAGACTCTTTCTCTTCGTGAGTAGTATACTTCCTTAAAAGTACACGGGAAAAACTTTTTCCTGACAATCTCTATTCCGAACAAGGCTTGTTTAAGACGTTGTTTTATTATTGGTACTGCGATGGTAGAAGTTAAAAAAAGCTTTAATCTTTGAATGTTTTATTTTCTGAATCTATGTTAGTATTTATAATTTGTATTTTACAAATAACATTTTTGGAAAAAAAGCAATAAATTTGAGTGACATAATTAATAAAAAAATTAAAATAAAATAGTTTCAATATACTCGTATTAACTAACATTTCACTTATAAAACTATCACATGTTGCGATAATGTGCTGAATGATTCTGTGTTTGACCAGTGTTGGAGAACTGTTTACATATGAGTATATTCGACAGATGAACAATCCAAAAGCTAAAATGGTGGTATTCTAGGAATATTATAAAGAGGTTCTGTAATCGATTGAAAAAACGAAAAACAGACCACACGTGGTCCGGTGTCCCCACAGTTTATTTTATTCGATATTATTTTTTTTATTCAAGTTATGG
The DNA here is from genome assembly GCA_949825065.1 of Odontocerum albicorne. Classification (NCBI taxonomy): domain Eukaryota; kingdom Metazoa; phylum Arthropoda; class Insecta; order Trichoptera; family Odontoceridae; genus Odontocerum; species Odontocerum albicorne. The sequence continues at coordinate 40,558,879 of OX463844.1, forward strand.
AAATAAACGTGGAAGGTCTCACTCGAATCATTATCCAGACTAAAAAACTCTAATAATAAAAAAAAATCTATATATTTGCGTGTGTGCAAATTAAGGATCAGGAATAAAAAAATAATTGCTATCGAAAAACCTATTATTTATTTTTTATGTTTCAAACCTTAATCTTCCTTCATGAACGTATTTTTAAAACAAGAGTACTAACAAATATGGAGACGTGGATTGATTTTTTTTAATTACGTTTGTGGTATGATGTTATTAATGCCACTATTTATAACTCCAATAATAAAAATCATTTTCTTTTGTCAATCACTCCTTTATTCAATGTTTTTCACAACATTTCTTGGAGTAAATGTTTATTTATGAGTGATTATAATTTTTCAACTCCATTTAATATTAAATGATTCGAGTGTGTCGATAAATGGTTCTTTATTTATCGAATTGTAATTTCAAATCAAGAAAAAGAAAGGGCGAACAAAAACATGATAATGTTTTCAATATTGTATCCAAAGAAATAATTATTCTTCAAAGGAATTGGTATGAATGAATCAGTTAACAAAACATCGTCTCGAGAACGATTTGTTGCAGCAGTAACACTCGATTCAATATTGATTTACAAATAATGGTTTTATAAAGATCTCAAATAAATAACGTCAGAGGAAGAAACAAAGAGCCCAAAAGCTCCCCTAAACTGATCATAAAACTACTTGAGCGACCCTTGTTTCGGCGTTTCGAGCTGTATGGCTGTCGGATTTTATTTGTCTCAGCCAACGAATAAAATAGGCCAGGAAAGCTTCTTTAGTTTAAGGGAGGCTAAAAAAGTTTATCTGGCATTTTATTAGATTTATCCCCCTTTTTCTCGTTGATCTCGCGTGAAGAGTGTGAGGGAAAATTAATAGATTTTGAAACAAAATCGATATTTCTTTTTGATGCTGGAGATGAAGTTTTTTTTTCCTATTTGTCTCTCCCAATGGAAGAGCTGTTTCGATCTCATTGTAAATAAATTACTGACAACAAACTTCCATCTCTAAAAGTTCACGTTTTGATTGCTTGCTCATTTTTTCCGTTGATTATTTTTATGAAATAAAACAAAAAAAAACAAAAGAAAAACAAAATTTATGAAACAAAACAAAAATAATTTATGTTTTTTAATCATATAATCCGTTATTTATATACGTTTGTATTTACTTTTCATATGAAATCAAACGTTATTTTTAGATTTATGTAAAGTTCAATTTCTTTATTTACTTTTTTTCGATCAAAGTTCCGTAAACAAAATCTTTCAATTAAAAATAATTGGATTATACATCTACAATAACGTTAATAAGTTAAATAAACTTTTCACTTTTTTTTTTGTGTATAATTTGTTGTTTATAGTTAAGGCATTAACGTTGTGGAGGTTTAAAGACATTGTAATTTATTTTTATCAAACACTATTTATTCCATTTTTTTGTGACGGTATAACCCTACCGGTTTCAAGGCTTTCACCTCATCTTCAGGGGAGCGCAAACAAAACAGTGTTTGATAAAAACAAATTACAAAGTGTAAAATTTGTTCACGAAATTAGTAAAATTATGGAAATGATGTGCGTTATAACACCAAATGCGTTTTAAATCTATAAGAAATTTATTTTGCAATATTTTTATGAATACATTTAAAAAATTATATCATATTTTATTCCTAATTCGAGAAAACGCACTATCGTTATTTGTTGAATTCATTAATTCGTGGAGACAGCAACCTAAATTTGTGCCTATTTATCGAACCTTTGAGTTTAGAACCAACGAAGTAAGCGCAGAATTGTTCGTAATCACACGTGTTAACAATTATACTGCAGATGAAAAGGCAACAATGGCTCAATCATTACAACAGATAGGAAGGTGCTCCAGGGCGTAAAAAACAGAATAAATATTGGGTGGAACAAATGGTGAGAAACGACGGAAGTTATGTGTAACATAATGCTATCAATGAAGCTTAAAAGCAAGATCTACAAAACAGTGATCAGGTCCGCTTTACTACATGGAGTCGAGTGTTAGCCTCTAAAGGAAAATATGAACTATTGCTTCATGTCGAGGAGGTGAATATTTAACGGTGGTCACTGGACGTCAATAGACTGGATAAGATTCGAAATTAACTATGTCAATTAATTAACTAAGTCACCTAATTGAACTATGTCAATTAATTAACTAAGTCAACTAATTGAACTATGTCAATTAATAACGCACCGAAATTCGTTCTTTCGATTTTTTTCTTTCGAAATTCGTTTTTTTTTAACCAAAAGATATTCTCTAAGAATCGCACAACGGAAACCTTAGCCGATGAAACTCCTACTTGGTATAGGGAACAACTTGAACCAAAAAAATGTCTGTGTTGGACCACACAATTTCATCTCAGTCCGAACAGTGTCATTACAAAGAAATTCACATCTTGCATGGACTATGTAACGTCTCACCATGAACCAAATATCGCCCAACTCGTATGATTAACGCCTTTTCTAACATAAATGCGATCTTCAAAAACCAATAAGCATCGTGCTCGGTTCATACAGCGTCATTCTGGAACAGTTGTCCTACTCGGATGATGAAATGCCTATTTGAACCAAATTGCAGCCTTCTTTTACCGTGTCGTATGATCTTCATTCTTGGACAACGAACCGACGCTATGGCTAAAAAAAAAACGTTCTCTTGGTACCATACAACGAAATTCTGAGTTGATAAAAATATTGCATGGGTCGTTGGAAACCAAAAGGCGTCTTTTTGGACAAATATCATTTTAAACATATAGCATCATTCTAAACCATTTGGTGGTGGACTTGAACCATGTAACGTAATCTTATTCCATATTGTGTGAGCTCGTGAATGTGGGTTTCTTCTTGTTTTAATTTTGGTTGTTTTGTATTTGTGTTTCTGTGTATTTTTTGTTTTAATTTTTATTCTTATGATTGTGTGCGGTATATTGTGGGATGAATATTTTTGGTCTTTCTGGAGTGATGATGTGTGAGGAGTTGAATTTCGCAAGATGTTTCCAGTTGTAGTTGAGTGTCACTGTTTGTCAGGTTGATGAGAGCGTGCAACGGGGTTTTGTTTTCGTGTAATCAAAAATCGGAAAGAAGTATCGATTTATTTTTTCATTATAAATATCCTCAGTCAGATACAGGCAAAAGCCTAGTTTACTGGGGATATGACAAATGAAAGGCAACAAACCCAGATACATTAAAATTGTATGTCCAAATCAAATTACCTGTTGTTTTTTTCGTAAATTGTGTATATTTCTTGTCATGTGTAATAATAAATAAATAAAATAAATAAATAAATATTTCGTTATACTCGGATAGTTTAATATCTTTTCGGACCAAAATATGACCTCTATGGACAGTGAAAACAAGTGTCTTCTACGAAACCCTCTCATGCGTGCATTAATAATCAACTTAGTCAGTATTTCCTCTCCCATTCGTTTTAGTTGTCCAAACCACCTAATCGTTTTTTTTTTTATCGTGTTCAACCCAACGGTTTATGGTTAATCAATTTTAGTATTTTTTTATTGTCATACATCAACACACCACCTATTATTTTCATTGCACGCATTTGGTTCCTTTAATAAATTTTCCACGTGAACGCAATAAGTATTTAACTTCTTCAAAAAATTCGCGTTGAATTTTAACGAAGCCAAAAAAAAAATTATCTGATTTCTTAGCAAACTGAACTAAAAAATTCAACACTTGTAAATACTCGTATATTGTTTAGAATAAAAATTAAATGTACACAAAAAGGTATTAAATGCTTTAACAGCTGGTTTCTAATGGTCAATAATATAACAATATTAGACAAATTTGCAAACCCAGACCATGCAAGCATCGGTGGTTCAGTGGTAGAATGCTCGCCTGCCACGCGGGCGGCCCGGGTTCGATTCCCGGCCGATGCAACAAGATTTTTTGATATTTTTATTTTTGTAAATTGAAAACATTTAAATAAGAAAGAGATTTTTTTGTTCCTTTTTTTATTATTGCTTTTTCCTAAGATAAATTGGAACTTTTAATTGAATAAATTGATAAGTCGAACAAATATTCTTAATTTGATTACATCCTTTGAACAAAGTTTGCAGGAAGACTAAACCGTTTAACTCTCCTTTTAAATCAAGTTATCATACTTCTAAAGTCATAATACTCACAAACACCTAACACATTCGATCACTGTTACGAAACGAACTCTTAAACCAGACTGGGAACTTTAATTCACTTTTGTTAATTTTTTTGTCATCGTGAATCGAGCCCAAAACTCTCAGGTGGAAGACATACGTCTTCCCAACTATTCCATGGATGTCGATTTATACGATAAATTTTTAGGTAGAGTTTTTCAAAACCAGGAAGTAAATATTCTAAATTAAACTCATACATATCATCCCACCGTTTCCATGTCGGGGTAAGCAGAGAGGTAAGAACGCCAGACTTTCCTATCTCAACACACATATTTCTTATATTACTTCCAAACACCTTCTCATACAACTCCTATGACATCTTACAATTTCCTTATTTCAAAATGTCAATCACTTAATTCAACCTTACCATGTTTTACTTGCTCTTCGTCTATCACGCCTTTCACTGACATTACGACTGTATGTATTTGTTTTTTTGCAAGTCTATCTTCTTACTTCATTCATTTTACGTTCTCAAGCTATCCAGACCGCTCTTTTATATCTCACTTAATACATCAACGTTAAGTTCATATTTATCTCTTATCATTTAATTCAACCTTCTGGCATATATTGTCAACCGATGTATTCTTCTAAGTGCACGCATTTCTACAACATCTATTCAGCTCTTGTCAGTCTTTCACCAAGTTTATGTATCTCTCCCATACATCAAAGTTGTTACTCTAATACTATTGTGAAGTATCATCTTTGTAGGTTTTGATTATATTCGGTGGAGGTATATATATATATATATATATATATATATATATATATATGGTGTAGTGCCTCATTGATTTTATATGGTAAAGTGCCTCATTGATTTTATATGGTAAAGTGCCTCATTGATTTTATATGGTAAAGTGCCTCATTGATTTTATATGGTAAAGTGCCTCATTGATTTTATATGGTAAAGTGCCTCATTGATTTTATATGGTAAAGTGCCTCATTGATTTTATATGGTAAAGTGCCTCATTGATTTTATATGGTAAAGTGCCTCATTGATTTTATATGGTAAAGTGCCTCATTGATTTTATATGGTAAAGTGCCTCATTGATTTTATATGGTATAGTGCCTCATTGATTTTATATGGTAAAGTGCCTCAACAACTGTTTCTTATGGCTACATGCCATTCCATATCTCTCGTAACTCTTCAATCATCTAAGAAAATATTGAATTGTATTACACTTTATTTGTATACCTCATCCTCAGTGAGATACAGGCAAAAGCCTTGTTTACTGAGGATACGACAAATGAAAGGCAACAAACCCAGATCCATTAAAATTGTATGTCCAAATTAAATTACCTGTTGTTTTTTCGCTAATTATATAATATATATAATATTTCTTGTTATGTGTAATAATAAATAAAATAAATAAATAATAAAAAAAAAAATTACAACCTTGTTGAATATTACCATGTGGCAATCTCCTCCAACCAACCAGAAATATGTTAATGAAACTTAAGTATAAACCAGATTAAAAACCATTTATTATTTTAAATCTGGGTTTCAGCAAAACCCACAACCTTCGGCTCGGAAGACAGACGCCGTACCAAGTAGGCCACGGAGTTCATCAAATTAATAATTTTCATTCAAAAGACTGCCTTTTTGAAATAAATTTTACGTTGAACAACAATATTCATACAAAAAATATATTTTGCATTTCTGTTCTTCCTTTGTTTTGCGAAATGTCCTTTTCGAATAAGGCCTTGCATATTGATATCAACATTTCAAAAAATGTTCTTAAAGAAAACGGTCTTCAGCTTTCTTAATAATATAAGTAGGTTGTTTCAGCTAAACTTTTATATATTATTTACTAAAAATTAATTTACATTACTGTTTATAATTTTTCTTTAACTGTTATATATAATCAGGGTTATCTTGCATGTGTGAGCTATGTAAAGTTAATTTTCTGTTTTGTTTTTTTATTATTTATAGTTCATTACATCCTTAGAGCAGTGTTTTATTAAAGCCTTATAGATTATTCCGAATCTGTTCTCGATTTTTAAGCTCTTCCCCAAGTCTGACTGCAACGTGTAAAGAAACTTTATTATTAGAAGGTACTGGGCGAGCTGCAATTGTAACGAGCTTTGGGGAGTCGTACCAGGGTGGTTTAGAAACTTTAATTGGGGTGGGCAAGGGGTAAGTTTAATTGACTGAAAAATTTGTTTGACTTAACTGAATGTAAAATTTAAAGTGACTCGTTAGTGGCTCAGCAAAATTATCGTCGAGTTTGTACAGTGAGAGAATTTTAAAGTTAAGCAAGTGTGCTGGTGTTTTAAAATTTTAGGAATAATAAAAGATTTTCGAAATAAATGAAAGTATAGTACTCTTTTTAATTGTGAAATTTATAATTTGAATTACTGAACACGAGTCGAGAAAAAAATTGCTATGAAATTAAGTGTATTTGCAGTTAAAAGTAAGTGTGTTAGTTAAATACAATTTTTTTATACCTAATCCACAAAGGACAGTTATTATGTGACATGAGGAAGTTGCTCCAATCATAACTATTAATTCATGACCAACAACATTTGACAGTTCTACACCGACAACTAATAACTTACACAAACTGTTCCACCCCAATCTCCATTACATATATATTTCAACTCATACAACAAAATATCGTATGACCATTGAGGTGGCGAATTGGAATTATGTTTTTTATTTATATTATTCCATCAGATTTATATATGTTTTTTATTTATATTATTCCATCAGATTTATTTTTTATACAATATTTTTAGTGTTTTTTTATATTTTAAAGTTAAGGTTGTGTATTGCTTTTTAATTGATTTTAAATGAATTGATAAGGGATGAATGTGAAAAGGCTGATGTGTTAAGTAAAACGAATAAGAATACGTTAAGATAGTTTGAGCATGCAGAACGAATAAACGAAGAAATACTGACAAAACAGATGTACAGTGCAGATGTAAGTGAAGGCGTAACATTGTGTTATAAGAGTAAGGCCAAGAAAAGTATGGTTATATCAAGTGAATAGCACAGGTTGTATAAGAAGGTTTATGGATGTGGAAAAAGCTGAGGATGTGTGTCGAGTTCAGAAAGTGTGGCGTGGTGTCCTTTTTGCCTGCACCGACAGGGAAATGGCATGATATGTATGTATGAATATATTTCGATTTCTTATTAATTTAAAAAAGTCTTTCATCCAAGTTTTTTTATTTGAAGATTTATATTTTATTAATTTCTCATTAGAATAATGCGTTTTTTTAAAATTATATTATGTGAAAGTGATTAAACCTTTGCATTGACTGTTTTATTTGATAATCATACTGACGAACTCAGTGGCCTAGTTGGTAAGATACTGATTGTCCATCTGGGGGCTTAAGTTCGATGTGTTTAATATATATTTTTTTCATTTATTCAATGTGTTATTTTCTTATTGTTAAACTCTGAAGAAATCACAAATGACTAAGCGTCAATCATTATAACCTGGAAAAAAAATGGTAGTTTCTTTTATTTACAAATAGTCACAGTACGTCCGAGAAATAATAATGTAACAACATGTCTGCCTTCAGCAAGTCTAAGCAAGCGAGAGTTCTAGGTTCAATTCCTTAGGATTCGTTCCTAGACTGGTTTAACACTTAGACCGTTCAATATTGGAATTTATGTTTTGCTGTGACTTATATGTTATGTATTATAATTTTTCATAGCGCTATCAAGTAACATAAAAATAGCGAAAGACAAAAAAAAACTGCCTAATGAAAGTTTGCAGTAGATTAAACCTGTCGACCACTTTAGAATTTCAGTATTTTTCTCATCGGAACTTTTAGTTTGATGTGTCAAGACACATATAGGTGATATCCATCCACGGATAGCTGATAATCATATTCGATCACGATGGCTGGATGTAAGAATCTTCTCCATAGATACGAGTAGCATCTTAATGCCGATTAATATCTTCAGGGCTTTTTCCTCTTTATAAAAAAAAACGTGATAACTCGAAACATTTCATGATGCAACGAAACAACACATCTTCTTTTGACTCTTGTTAGTATTTTACTGACGTTATATCTGTCCATACACGCTCTATCTTGTCCATCTGAAAACTTGTTCTGAATGGAATATTTACAAGAAAAAAAGTTGAGCAGTAAAAAAAATATATGCAGTAACAATAAATGCAGTTGTACCATTATTTATTTTGTTTTTCATTTTAACTTTCTTCTTATCGTACTGTACAGTTGTGTAGCGCAGTAGGGGTGTAGGGTGAATATTTGTCCCCAAGCGCAATGCTCAGGGAGTTGCAAAATCAGGGACCAAAAGTAACATTTTTCTGCAAGCTTTTCCTTAAATTTGCCTAGCCCAGTCGGCGTCAAACTCATTTTTTATTCTCCGTAATTTCAAACAATGTTGTTTTTGTTTTCACTCACGTTTCAGACTGGAAGGCTAGAATAAAACTTATTTGAAATTTTGAACAGTAAAACCTGGTACTTTTTTTCCTGGTACTATTTTTTTAAAAGTTTTTTTTTAATAATTACTTTTTGAAAGTGCATTTGATAATTGAACTCTTTCAAATTTATTTCATTATATGTTTATGATATACCACTAACATGTTAAAGTTTCAGAACTTTTTTTTTTATCCACTTTGCACGGATTTCTCCTGTTACACAAAGAGGGTTTGCTTCTAGCGTTAGCTTATTCGTAAGGAATAATATCAGCCAGGATTCTTTTCATACTGCTAGACGGTACCGAGAATATATCAACCGTGTCATTCAGTTGGTTCAATATCTCTATACCACGCGTGACTGAGTGTTTAGCCATGATATTCGTCCTGTAAGTTGGTATGTAGAACAGAGGGTGATTCCTTGCACGGATATATTTATTGGGTACATATAAACTTAGTGCTTCTAGAATCGCGGGACAGTTAAAGGAACCTTGGAAAACCTTTATTAGGAATATCGCAATGGATTCTTGCCTTCTTGTTTCAAGGCTTCTATAGTTACACACCGTGAGAAGTTCGGCATGGTGAGCATATTTTGGGTAATCGCCCTTTGTTCTGTACCATAGATTGAACAAGTAAGAACCATAGAACTGAACAAGTAAGAACATGTATGTACAGATACCACGCTGGCCACGTCCACCGAATGGTTATGCCATGTTATACTTAAAATTTGATACCTTTACCCTCGATAGTACTAAGTTGCACTGGAAGACATTTTGTTTTCTACGTTTTTACTTTCTTTTAAAAGGAGATTAAAATGCAGAAAAAATGAAACGTCGTTTTGATGTTGACGTTGTTCAATATATGTCCTTTTGAAAGAAATTTGATGAACGAGATATTTTAATTTTTTAACATTTCAGAATATATTATTGTACAGCACCGGTACAAAGACTGTAAAATAGGTAGATGGCTGCCGTTCAATACTCGGAGATTTCGGTTTACTTTATGCTTTTCCAGTGAAAAGTAGCAGGGTGAAGAGATTCCTCTTTAGCAAATAGAAGTTGGTCGTAAGTAAAAACATAGTTGACGTTCCAGGTACTGAGAATATATTTTTGACATTTTGCATTCCTTATGTACAGCCCATCACTCATCGTAAGCCCCTTTATTCACCCGTGTTTGCCGTCATGGCTTCCTAGATACTATGTATCTCACGCGTTCTTCGCTTGCATGAGCCGACTAAATTTTCCTTATAACTTTTGCGAAGGCCACGCATAAGGAACATTTTATTACAATAAGTACACAGCAATTACATTTTTACATATCATACAAAATAAATTATATTATTAGGTGACGCATGCGTCCGATACAATTACAATAAAACAACACATTTTTATCAGCTCTAGTTGTCAAACAACTGAGAGTAGATGTATATAATTTGAATTGTAATATCGCCTAGGCGTGGAAACTTTGGAACCATTATGGTAATTAAGACATCGACAATATGTTTTCAACGAGACTTTCTAACAAAATCCTATGAAGTGAGCATTACTTGACACTGGCGTATACTCGTTCATATTAACATATACATATATAAGAGTTCACGGCCATTATTCAATAAAAAGAAAAGTCCTTTTCCGATTCCTTGGATACAATACTCATGGCCTTGGAGACAGTTTGTAGAGGTTCGTAGTTACTGGAGACGTGGAAAGACGACGCATAAAAGGAAGAATCTCAATGCGTTGGACTGATCAAATGAGACAGAGAGTCGTCTTCAGAGACTATCATAGGAGTCACGATGCTCTGTCATAAACTACGTGACAGGATGGTGGTATGTAAGACACGAGAAAGAAAACCTATTTTCCCTCAGATTACACTTTGTCTAAAGGGGCGTAACTTTTGAGACTTACCCCGGGGCGTAAAAGGTTTTCGCTGTGCCACTTGTACTGTATTCTTCAATTTTATACAGTTTATTCTTACAGGTTATCGCAATGCATTCACTCGTACATACTCGTACCAACTATATACAAATATATTAAGAGAAAAAACAACTTTTTACAAACCATCAAGATCGCACCCATAACCCCCGGTCGAAAGATAAACCACTTACCAACTAGGTAACGAAAATCGTCCGTAATACGGTTGATAATTAAAACCTCAGGAGCTAAAGTTATATGAAATAGTTCACTTTTACGTATCAATATACTCGTACATTGCATTTAATTTAATTTAATACATCTTGTGAACCGTTTCATGGACCTCTCAATATGTATGACTAAATAATTTGTAATAATGCAAATTTTTATTTAATTTACATTCTTGCCAAGGGTTCAATTTTGACGTGCAAAAAATATACACAGTATGCAATTCAAATCAGTGAAAAATGTTTGCAAAAATAAATAAAAGATCTCTGTCACGCAGGCTTTATGCAAATCAGCAGTAGCGTGCTCGCTCACTGGACAGGCATTGGATAGCCAACTCAATACAAACATTATATTTAATAGGGGTTACTTTTATCTTGAGGAAATTGCCATTCAAGACATTTATTTATGGTTTTACACAGTGCGAAGTTAAACGATTTGTCAAAGGTTTTGGATTTAACTCTGTGGGAAATCATTTTATCAGATTCAATTACTAGACAATTTTTGTTAAAATATTTCATAACTGTTGAAACGGTAGTTGAAGAGAAACAAATGAAAAAAGTTCAGAAAAACTTTTGCCTCTGAAAGAGCTAATTAAATACGAAAATTCCACCCCGACATATCAACTGATAGCTGAATCTCAAAACCATAAAATATTTACTCGCAGCTATTATTTATTGAACACTTCATTAGGACATGAATTAAAAATTAATAATTTACAATTGAATCGCATCAACGCGCGGCGTATCATTTTATTTTACAAAAGTAAAAATTGTTAAACATGTGTTATTTTAATTCAAAACTATCTTAATTATCGTCAACAATAATTGGTTGACATTTGAATGGTTGAATTAAAATAGGAACTAAGTACCAAAAAAAAAACAAAAAAACTAAGTATGCAGTATCGTTATATATGACATATATAACGAATCTGTATACTTAATTTTTTTTTGTTTTTTTTTTTTGGTACTTAGTGCCTATTTTAATTCAACCATTCATTTGTTAACAGATTTAACTTTTTTTTTCTCTTCGAACGAACTCCAGAGTGTATTGGGTAGATCTGGATAGAAAAAAATGTTATATTATACTCCTTTGCATTCCGCTAATAAAATTAATCCTCGTGATAATTGTTTATGCGTCCTATCTTGATGCTCTCTTCAGGTGGGATAATCCCGGCTGTAATATGTATCAAAAAAAAAAATACGAAAAAATCATCTCTCATATTTTTTTTCTTTGAGTCAATATAATAGACTACACATACTTTTTCCTTTGAGTCAATAATAGACTACACATACTTTCGATGAAACATAACAACAGTTGGACCTCAGGTTGCTCTCGTGATAAACCTTAATCATTCCGTCCGAAGAGAACCTCGAGAAACCTGGGATAAACTATGTTGGTTCTTTCGGCAGATTCTGACCACTTGGTTATAGAAATTCGTTTTATTCCTGAATGCATTATAGTTATTTTTAATAAAGTAGGTCATCCTCAAGAGCAAACTGATCATCGATAACGTACCCATCGAGCAAGTCATGCTATTCACTAACCTAGGTGTAGAGATCTCCAGCAACAGTGACCTATATTATGTAGTAAAGTACGATCACAAACTAATAAAGCGACAGCTTTGGCTGGTTGCCTGCGGGACACTACTATATATGGAGAAACAAACACATGCTAACCGAAAGTAAGGTCAGGATATATAAGACATGCATCCTCTCCGTCATGGGATAGAAGTGAGAGCCCATACCAAGAGGATAAAAAACCTTCTCAGAGTGGCAGAAATAAGAACACTACGCTCCATCGCAGGCAGAACTCTTAGAGATCGGATCAGAAATTAGACAATAAGGTCTGTCTGTGGTGTTGAAGACATAGTGAGGTGGGGAAGAAGCAGAAGGCGCTTATGGAGGGATCATGTTGACCACATGAAGGATATAAGACTGGCAAGAATCGCTAAGACTGAAAAAAATAACAGTATGAGATTACCAGGAAGGCCGCCGAAAATATGGAAGGACAGCTGGACGTCGTCATCCCAGGACAGCCCACCGTCACAAACAGGTCATACGACCTAAACCAAGAGGAAGAATCTTAAAGAGCGAAATGAAATATTTAAATCAATCAGTTTCAAAGTCGCAGGTAAACCATGCAAGATTTTATGTAAAGTAACACAAGATCAAAAATATGTTTACTAATTTCATGCGAAAGAAGACCAAAACAAAATTCTATCAACGTACGACATTGAAAACCCCATCCCTATGACATACGAGTATGTACCTCAATAATCTCCTCTGGCCAATCAACTACCGATGATACTTTAAAACAAACGGAAAAGTACCAACAAGTAAATTGTGACATTTTGTGATAATTATATGATGATTTTGATTATTGTTCTTCTGAATCATAGTATAAATCGGCCAAAGCCCATACGATGGTTGTCGTCAAAGAAAGAATACGAGAATTGAATTTTGAATACAAGAGAGCGAGAGAGGAATACTTGGATTCTCTGCGAAAGTCAATCGAAATTTGAATCTCGGTGGGTCCGTGATAACTGAACGAATTTTAAATACCTAGCAAACAATTTTTGAACCGGTGTAAAAGGAGACGATGTATAAATTCTATATTTATGAATATATATAAACAAATTCTATATTTATGAATATATATTTTCATAAATGTAGAACTGGTTTTACTTCAGTGAATATTTCACGGGTTGCAACTAGTCCTTACATCTTTCTCATTAAATGTCATCCAAAGAAAAAACGAGGATTTCGATACAATAAATGGTACAAGAGACAGGAGTTAAAAAATAATTTTATTTCAATCAAGGTTTCGACGAAAGGTTTGTGGGAATTCATATTATAATATTCAACATTAAATGTCAGTAACTGGCAGTAAGTAATACACATCGGGCTTAAGAAAGAGACTATCGACCATAATTGGTTAGTTTAGGCTTTGTAGAGCGTCGTCTCTGTCGCACGATGCGCTAACAGTCTCGTGACGGAACACGTGTATGGATTGACAGAGACGACGCTCTACAAAGCCGAAGTTAGCCAATTATGGCCGACATTCTCTTTCTTAAGCCCGATGTGTACTCGTATTACTTACCGCCGGGTACTGTAATTTGTTATTCATTTACTCACATTAATTCCCGTGACACGTGTTTTTACCTACTATCTCGAGACTATCTCAAGACGGTATGACCCCGTATTGTTTGCGTCATGCTTCATCGGAAGTGTTTGTGGTCTATTAATCCAAAGAAAAGTTAATATGGTTAAAGCACTCAGTTTTAACGGCATTAATTTAATTGGCTTACTTAGAATGTATGGAATATTTATGTGCGTGATCCACTTAACAAAAGTGACTTTTCATGTGTTGAAAATCAACATGTTAACAAATCATACAACAGAGTATTCTAAAAAATATTATTTATTCATCCATTTGACAAACTGTTCAAACCATAAAACGAACATTCAAAATTATCATTCAAGAAAAATGTTTAAAAATATTTTGATCACATTTTTAATATAACAATCTTTATTAATTATGTTTTAAAATTCTCCCTCAGATTTAAATATCATTACATATTTTCATCAATAAAATAAAATTTTGTGAAACAAGTTAGTGTTATTTATGTCTTAAATACACAACAAACCCATTTTTTATCGAAATGTTAAGCCTGGAAGTATAAAACTATATGGCATACAAAAATATGTGGGATAAATTTACCTTTTTTAAAAATAATTTCAACATTCGTATGTATGATATGGGTAAAGAAATATTTTTAAAACAATCAAATCAAATCCTAAAATCAAACAATGAATTTCAATATACGAGTATGTTTGCATATGGATTTATGTTCACTCTCTTTTCCAAATGTATATATTGTATATATATTATAGTATATATATGGGGTATTTCAAATTGAACGTTTTTTTTTTAATTATTTGATAAAACACAGATGGCGTCGCGAACTTGCCTGAGTCTTGTGACATTTTAGAAGTGTAATGTAGAACATTTATACCAATGGAGTCGTATACACTACAACAACGCGTTCAAAGTGTTAAATTATTTAATGCATTTTAATCTCCGGAAACGGTGATGTTAATTGGCCACCATGATTATGTGATCTAGCACCGTTGGACAATTTTCTCTGGGGTTACGTGAAAAGCCAGGTCTATAAGAATGACTCCAAATCAATTCCTGAACTGAAGGACAAAATTATTCGCGTTATTGATGAGTTAGAACCGCAATTATGCCAAAATGTCATCGAAAATTTTGACAAAAGAGTGGACATTTGTGGAGCAACATTTGGCGGATATTGTTTTTTGTATTTAAATGTCATACATTATACTTAACATATATGTACTTCAATGACCAATAATTGATTTTGCGAAATCAAAGCAAATTGTGTGTTTTATGCAAGAATTAATAAAATTCGAATTAAAAAAACCGCTCAATTTGAAAAACCCTTTATGTAATATCATGACAAATGTCTGGGTTTTACAACGATCGAACTGTAAAGATGTAGAGGATAAAGTTGTAAAAGCAAAATTGAGGGGGATCAGACATGTAATACCCATGGGCGACAGACCCTAGGCTCTCAAAACGCGTCTTATACGGGGACGTAATGGGCAAATGAAGAGTTGGTGGACAGAGTAAATCATATCACGAGAGTCGACTCTTTGCGCGGGGTGCCTGAAGACTGGAAACAGGTAGCTCAGAGTCGTGGAAAGTGAAGAGCCATCTGTTCTCGAATAGTTAGACGTATGGGAAACAGTCAGCGTGCTGCGACTATACGTCTGCGTTACCAGGCAATTCAGCAGGATCAAAATATCTTAAACGTTTGCTGGATAGTGCACGTTTTGTAAAGGGCTGTTTTCTCACAGAAGATCACATGATTGACATGGAGCTCAACTACAATGCCTGGTAACGATGACGAAGAATATCATGACATAATAATTTATTACCAAAGTGTGCCTCATAAAGTGTGATGTTAATATGAAAACAATAATTAAGCCACGAAAGGTAGCGATTACTTTTAGCTTCCGAAAATCCAAATGAAAAAAATCAAAACGAAATTCCAAATATTTCTAAAGAAGCCGAAGGCATCAGGACTGTTCTTTGTCTGTGTTTTATATGTTCAGGATAGATTATCCTCAGTGAGATACAGGCAAAAGCCTAGTTTACTGGGGATACGACAAATGAAAGGCAACAAACCCAGATCCATTAAAATTATATGTCCAAATCAAATTACCTGTTGTTTTTTCTCAAATTGTGTATATTTCTTGTCATGTGTAATAATAATAAAAAAAATTAAAGCACTGTAGAAGTGAATGAAGGTAAATGTAAGTTCTCAGATATAAAATGATAGATGTAAGTTGATTGGGTTTAAAATGACTTTGAAACTAAATAAACAAGCAAATAAATTTTCCTTTCGGGTAGAACTGCAGTTGGGTCAACGCAATTCTCCACATATCGATATTCTTGCCAACTCTTCCGCCTCACCGAGTCCAGTCCCAACATTTATTACTTTGTTTATTTTATAAATATCCGCCTTAATTATTTTCTTGGTTTCTAATTAATTACTTTTTTATTTTTTTCTAACAAAGAGGAGCTGGAAAATTTACTTCAACTAGTTCTCAGATACAAGATACAAATCATTTGAAAAACATGTTGTTATCAAAGTATATAACAGAGCATCATCAAAATATATATTTAATACCTTTATGAGGCAAACAAAACTTATTCTCAACTTGCGAAACTCGGATGCGAAAATCAACAAAACTTGATATACTAATTATAAGCAAAATTTCCCAGAATCATAATGAACAACAAAATAAACATGTCTGTTCAAGCATAAGCAAAAATGCATTTAAACTAAGCAAATTAGCAAACGTCTGCTTTGAATCCAGCCTTTTATCATAATATTATACTTAAATACTAGCTCCGTGTGTTCACAGACATTGTGAACAATTGCTAAACGAAGTTAGACATGAATTCGTTCGATATTTAACCTGGACTTAACTGCCATCTAGCGAAATATTTTGAATACATAATCACAAGTTTTTAAAGATTTCGTTATTTTCATTATTGATTTGTCGTTTTGACCGATTTTTTTGTTAAAATTCTATTAAAAAACAATACAATACTTTCGTGGATTTATATTTATTACAGGTAAAATTAAATATAATTCTATAAAAAGCCAAATTTGATGTCAAATTAGGTTGTTACGTTGAATACAGATTTTTTTCCATTTTATATGTCATATAGTACCTACATTTTTGATATAATGGTTATTTTGAGTTTGGAAAATGTTGTCATGAAGTTTTTTTATTATTTGTTTCTTAAACTAAAAATTATACAAATGTCATATAGTTTTCAAGTGTGTTACAATTATTTTAATGTTTTTTTTTGACGAGAATTAACCTACATGCATACCATCACGGCGGTTCTCTATTGGGAATCGTCAAAGAAGACAGAGCGCCATACTTTCCTACCCTGACATACATACTTCGGCCTCTTCCACATCCGTACACTTTCTCATACAGCTTCAACGATTTCTATTACGTCTTTCTTTTCCTTCTTACAAAACACCGAACATACTTTCCTTGGTATTCCTATACCTCATCTACTCACATTTACGATCAATATTTATTTTGTCAATCTTCGCCCATTCATTCTTTCCTCTTGTCTAAACTATCTCAGAGCGTTCTTCTTCTTATTACTCAACACATACGCTTTAAGGTCGCATTCATCCCTAATCACTTCATTCCGTATTCTGTCATACATTGTCACCCCGTATAGTAGTTCAAGTGCACGCAATTTGACAGCATTTGTTCGACTCTTGTCATTCTTCTTCCACGCCCATATTTCACTCCCATACATCAAAGATTCTTGTTTCAAAATATCGTTGACTGAATCCAAACAAACTTTCCTTGATCCTCTTCTATCACGTCTTCCACTCACATTGCCTTTGAATATGTAGAGTAGCGCAACAAGAACTGCAATTTTAAATTAAGGTGTGCAATCGAGTAGCGCTGCATGATTAATATATAAGTTATGTAGACGACTTATGTCCATTATAAATATTATACGTTAAATAACTGAGAGATGGCAGCATATTTTAAATTGCAGTTCTTGTTGCGCCATCCTATGAAATGTAATAATACCTTCAGTCAATGGAAATGGATATCGTGACATGATTCAAATTTTTTTGGGCATCAATTGAACGATTTAAACTTGGAAAACATGTGATTCCAGCAGGATTACTTGTCATACTGCTGATGGAACAATGGAAATGTGAATTGGCCACCACGATAGTGTGATTTAACCCCTTTAGATTTTATTCCCTGGGGTTATATTTAATCTCAAGTGTACGCCAAAAATCCAAAAACCATCGATGACATTAAATCCAACATCACTTGTGTCATTGCAGATATACGTATCCATTTATGTGAATCCGTTATTGAAAAATTGGCTCAAAGAGTCGTCATCTGTAACAGGAGGTGAGGTGGCCATTTGGGTGATATTATTTTTCACATATAATTTCTATATGCACTAATTACATTGATACCAATAAACATGAACATTTAAAAAAACTTGTTTTGTCTTGATTTAAAAATGCAGTTCTTGTTGCGCCACCCTATGTAATTGACCAATGCAAACAAATTTGCTTTTATACATGACGAACGTCAGTTTTTGTGAATATCTTCAACATTTGTCACATTGGAAACCAGAAGGCGGTAAAAAAATCGTTTTACCTTCATCGCAGTTTTATGCCTATCGTTGATACCAGATGTTATAATATTATAGCTAGAATTCTTGTTTGGATTGGACTCCACTATGTTCATTGATTCCACGAATTACCTTGCTATCATAACCTGTCAAATATTTTTTTCCGTTATCAAATATGTGTGCTTTTTTCTCTTGTATTGTTGTATTTTTAATGAAAAAAATATCATTAATTTAGAAAAAAATGTGGATTTTATTGAATTCAAGAGTTGAAACAAGGATGGTACAAATTTGTTTAAAAAATCGTTGGGATTGTATGAGTGGTTAGAAAAAAATATATAAACTTTGTAATTTATTTAGTCAAACACTATTTATTCCACTTTATATAACAGTATAACCCTACAGGTTTCAAGGTTTGCACCTCATCATCAGAGAGCACAAATAATTCTTGTTTGTGCTAACAACCTAAAGAAGACTATCTGCTAACAACTTAAAGAAGACTATCTGCTAACAACTTAAAGAAGTCTGGAAAACTGAAGATCTCTGGATGGTCAGAATAAGTGCTCGAGTCTGATTAAAAAAAATTGAGAACGTTGAATAATGTTAAGTTTGCTTTTGTATTTTCACATTACTTATTTTATCTTTAGTTTGTTTATGTAAAAAAGACTTTGGTGTGGTTATTAAAAAAAGTAACCGTTATTTGTGTTCTATTTTTTAACAGAAATTGGGATCATAAGATTGAGGAAATTATGGATTTTAGTGGGTATATAGATGGGACTTTCTTCGGCCGGGGTAAATTAATTAAGTACTATTTTTAATTATAATGTTTGGGACTGGGTGTGTTAACACAATTCTCAGGCTTAAGCGTCTCATGAGAAGGTTAATAAATCGAAGTCTCATATACATCATTTCCTCGTGTCATGAAAGATTGATCTTAATGCTTTGAACAAATTGCTTGAGCGACGTGGTCCTTAATATTCCGACTGAAAGCTATTAAAGTGCTTAAATTACGGTAACGGGCGCCATTTACTTCTACGACACTCATCTAACTTTTTATATAAATTTTGGTTTCAATGAATTTTTGTAAATAATAAATTTAACTCAAAAAATCACGCCCTAACGGAAAACCCGGTTTTTTGTATGGAAAAAAGAACTTTATATATCTTAAGTTAGAAGCAAATTTGTTCACTTGAATTCCTACCTCAAACCTTTAGAAAAAAATACGAATTAAGTTTAATCTTACTTATTATTATCTTTTTTAATACTTTATTGTTACTTATATAAATGGCAAGTTATTGCCATATTGGAATTTACTTTATTGTAATTTATATAAATGGCAAGTTATTGCCATATTGGAATTTACTTTATTTTAACTTATATAAATGCCAAGTTATTGCCATATTGGAATTTACTCAAACCGATCAGACGTGTTACGCAGATTCATGTCAGTTGCTGAGTGAAATATTAGAAGACTTCCATTGTATAATCATTTGGTAGGATAAATGCTAAATCACAATCTCTTCTAGCCAACCCGACGAAAGTAAAAAAAAATGAGCAACATTATCGAAGAAAAATCAAATCATTATTCATTTAAACAAATTTAATATACATAATAAAAATAAAAGCGAGATATTATCAATGATAGAAAAAGAGAACGGATGGCAGAGAGAAAATGGACACTGGGAACGTTATGAACAAAAGTATTTTAGAAATATATTTTTGTAATGAATTATTTTGTTATTTCCACTAATCCCTACGACATGTTGCACTCCCTCCTATCTCGTAATGCGTGGATCGAATAATTAGTGAAATAACAAAGCTTTTTACCGTAATATTCTAATATAGGATATTACAAAGTTAAAAAGTATAAAAAAACCCTTTAATAAAATTGAAAGAGAAAAATATTAAAATATATTAGTATTAAAAGGAAATGAAAGCATAATGCACTTTAACAACTTGCTCAACTGAATTTCAGCACGTTTATTGTACTGAAATATATAATATCACAGTTTTAAGTTAAAATGTTAAATAAAAAATCATTTAAAAAGCGCCATTCGGATAAATACTTCGCCTTAATATTGTTAAAAATATTTGATGACATTGTAACGATTTTCAAAAAGTTATCGTTGCATGTTTACTAACTAAATTTAATGTATGAGTGATGCTTATTTATTGTCTGAGTGATGCTTATTTAATGTATGAGTGATGCTTATTTATTGTCTGAGTGATGCTTATTTAATGTATGAGTGATGCTTATTTATTGTCTGAGTGATGCTTATTTAATGTCTAAGTGATGCTTATCTAATGTCTGAGTGATGCTTATTTATTGTCTGAGTGATGCTTATTTAATGTCTAAGTGATGCTTATCTAATGTCTGAGTGATGCTTATTTATTGTCTGAGTGATGCTTATTTAATGTCTAAGTGATGCTTATCTAATTTCTGAGTGATGCTTATTTATTGTCTGAGTGATGCTTATTTATTGTCTGAGTGATGCTTATTTAATGTCTAAGTGATGCTTATCTAATGTCTGAGTGATGCTTATTTATTGTCTGAGTGATGCTTATTTAATGTCTAAGTGATGCTTATCTAATTTCTGAGTGATGCTTATTTATTGTCTGAGTGATGCTTATTTATTGTCTGAGTGATGCTTATTTAATGTCTAAGTGATGCTTATCTAATGTCTGAGTGATGCTTATTTATTGTCTGAGTGATGCTTATTTAATGTCTAAGTGATGCTTATTTGATAAGGAAAAATTTAAAAAATTAAGTGACTTTAGCTTTAAAGTTTAGAAAGATAACGATAACCTGTTTAATAATTAATTATGGAAGACGCATTGTACAACACTGTATTGTTGTGATCAGCTTTTTGTTAGTGAACTTACTTAATTGATATAGGTGGACTTCTAATATCTGAAAAAATATAATGTAAATCAAAGTAAAGAATATAAAAAAATGCACCAAAACACAAGTTATTTATTTAATTTAAACTCCATGTATTATTTTAAACTCAATTTATTTATTTATTTTTCAGGTCGTTTACACATTACAGGTTTCCCTAATTCGTACGAGGATCAAACATGATGAGTAAAAAAAAACATGTGCATATAAAACAGTTTTAACATTTTTAGGCTTATAAAAACTATGACAAAACGTAGCATGTTGGATAATATAATACAAAAAAACTACATTAAATTCTAGAGATTTATTCTGAAGGAATTGAGCGACACATAAAATACACGGTTAAAAGGTGTGATTGTTCTACCTACCGGCATCTCCAAAGGCAGATTGATTCGACTTATAGATTGATAGATCAATCTATGGGAACGGTATTATCCGGAACGTACAAACCAAGACTATTGACTGAAGGATCATTGGACACAGTGATCACTCGAAGACGCTATGGTCCATAGTCAGACTCGTGACTTGTTAAACCATTGATCTACTCTACGTTTTGTACATGGAGCAAACACTTGGGAAAGAAAGTATATCAATAGAAGGAGGATCAGTGTATTCAATATGTGGTGCTGGAGAGCAACGCTGCGTACGTTTTGGATGGAAAAGAGATCAAACAAGTCTATATTACTGGAATTCCTTATTAATACGCGTCTTGGCCCAATCTGTCAACAAATGGTATTGCGTTTCTTCAGGCACGATGATACAAGTCTCGGAAAGACTGCCATGCTGGGCAATGTTTCTATTAGTAGACCAAGAGGCTGATATTTCTTGCGTTGGACTGACTAGATCAAGGACTATCAACTCCACTCTGTGCAAGATAGAAATGGTTGGATAAATAAAAGAAAGATAAAGAAGATCGCGACATTTAGCCATGAGAAAGACGACTTAAGAGAGACATACAAATGACGACCATAATGATCAAAAGACATATTCTTAAAAATAATATGTAAGAAACTATATTCCCGTAACAGTAGCCATAATACCATGATTTTTATGCATGTGATTTGAAATATTAAGTGAAAACGAGTTTTAAAAAAATAAAAATATTCTTATTCTTCATACTTTTAATGAAAATGTGAAATTTTGTATTGAAAAAAACATATATACATACCATCACGTCATTTCCCTGTCGGGTAGGCAGAAATTAAAAATTTATGATAAATATCCTTTAAAATTTAATTACTTTGAGAGAATATAAGGATATTTGTAAGAGAGAGAGAGATATACGTTTTAAACTGTTTTGAGGAAACCTAATTTCGCTCGGTATGTGCTTGTGTAATTTTTATGAATTTGTAATTTATTCATAACATCTTAGTAAATTTTGATACTGTGCAGTTTGTGCCTCATTAACTCCGTTTTCTATCGTTTAGTATCACTCTTCTCAACTCTTCCTCAAATCTTAATAGCGGAAAACTTCAACTTGCTCTCATCTTGCATTACTCACCTATATATCCCATTTACTTTTCCTTTCACACTTTTATCGTCATGGCTGCATATTAGAAATAAATTTTGAAAAAAAAAAACAAAATTTGAGTAGGTAAATTTCATTCCACATTCTTGATAAGATACATTCCACATTCTTGATAAGATTTATATATACTTTTTTTTTATTTAAACCTAGAGTTAAAAAAACTTGCATCGGCCGGGAATCGAACCCGGGCCGCCCGCGTGGCAGGCGAGCATTCTACCACTGAACCACCGATGCTTGCGGCAGTATCGAGTTCATTTATATATTTGATTAACGTTCACGTATCGACGCTTCCATATTATTGTAAAGCTACTTGATTGACGCAAAACCGTACATTTTAAAAATCTTGTACATATGTATTTTATTTTTTTCATTCAATTAGTATATGTATAAAAAGTATTATTTTTTTCGTTCAATTTGTATATGTAGAGAAAAGTATTATTTATTTATAATTAACTGTCGGTACAGATATTTGACAAAAAATATTTGGTATAAAATATAAATGACAATTAACAATGTATGCGCTCTGTGCATATAAAAACGATCGACAGTGTGATGATACAATACTCACAGCTCGCATTTATTTATACGGTAATCAACTATTTCGGTCCCTACCAGATTTAAAAAGTGTACACTTTTAATATATCATAGTATAAATAGGCCAAAACCCATACGGCTGTCGCCAAAGAAAGAATACGAGAATTGAATTTTGAATACAAGAGAGCGAGAGAGGAATACTTGGATTCTCTCCGAAAGTAATTCGAAATTTGTATCTCGGTGAAGATACTGAACGAATTTCAAATATCTAGCTAACAATTTATGAACCGGTGTAAAAGGGGACGATGTATAAATGATATACGAGTATATAAAAAAATTTAAAATTTATGAATATATATTTTCATAAATGTAGAATTTGTTTTACTTCCGTGAATATTTTACGGGTTGCAACTAGTTTTACATTAATCGTCAATTCTAAAAAAAACGATGATTAGCAAGAAAGAAAAAAAGAAACTTAAATTTTATTACAAGGTGCAATTTAAAATTACTGAAATTATTACCAGGAATAATTTAAGTAATTTAAAATAATTTAATTAAGTTAGTGACCTTGTCAGGAAGTTAGCTTGACAATTTATTTGAATGCTCTTTGCTCTCATTAAAATTATTATTTGATTTGTTTTTTTTTAAAGTTTTGTATTATATAACAAAGATCAGCATTTTTGAACAGAACATTCCAAATAATGTAAAAGCTTTGGATTTTGTTAAATAAAAATGTTACAACTATGTTTTACTTGGAATACTCTAATTTTATAAATAACAAGCGATAGTGATTTATAAGCATCGGTGGTTCAGTGGTAGAATGCTCGCCTGCCACGCGGGCGGCCCGGGTTCGATTCCCGGCCGATGCAACGTATGATTTTTTTGTCCTTATTTTTTTTCTAGTAAAATTTTAAATAATATCTGTCGAAATGAGTTAAATATTTTTCAGCCACTAAACTCACAAAATACTTCCAAATAATCCTCTTTTAGATTTATCCAGCTGACTACACTTTTATGCTTGTTTCCTCTTAAGTTTCGTCGACAAACGAGATAACTGTTTTTTATTTTATTTTATGTTTGACAATATACGCCCAATGGGTTTTTGAATATTAACATATCCAATAAATAAGTATTAAAAATAATAACAGTAAATGAAAAAAATGAATAAAAATGATTTGCAAAATTAAAGAAAACAAACCGTTATACTCGTAAAATACATAAAAATTAGAAAAAAAATGTAAACTAGAAAACAACGTGTTTGATGATTTCATTAAAAACAAACATCAACATTTTTATACAATATAAAAAACACCAATAAAAAATAAACCGATAATTACAACTTTAGTAAAGAATTAAAAGAGATATAAAATAAATATTACAAAACAAAACAGCAAAAAAACGATCATTTTGTAAAAGTTCGTAAAAAGAAATCACAAATAAGATTTAGTGTAAGTTTACATAAGTGTTGAATTGTACGAGTATTTTTGCATTACACTTACGAGTACATAAGAGTACGCTCTATACCAGGTTTGCCCAAACTTTTATCTAAGCGGGCCAAATTCAGTCTGACAGAAGCGGTCGCGGGGCAGACAACAAAAAAATAAAAAATTCTACAATCGAAGGAAACGATTGATATTTTTACTATACTTTTAATAACACTTCCAATTACTATTTTTATAGAAATAAATTACAATTCCTTATAAAATAATCAGTGAAAAACTGTTTTGTATCATCCATCAATCTTTCCATGTCGGGCTGTATGCTTGTTGTTACGAGTATATTTAATATCGCTTACAAATGGGTATCAAGTTAATTTTAACCTTCATTCTTGAGGAAGTTTGTAATATATAAGAGGAACCAAATACTACAAGCATTTTCAAGAGAAAGGTGGATGACTCGGCATGTAAACAACAATTGCTATTTATTTTATTAGAAATTTTAAATGTATACATTTATTATCGACATCCGTGGTCTAGTTGGAAAGACGCTTGAGTTCCACTTGAGGGGTTCGGGCTTGAATCCTGATGATACCCAAAAACATAGTAAACAAAAGGTCATGAAAAAAAATCACAACCTGATAAAAGAGGTTATCTGGTAACAATGCTGACACGAAATTTAGAGTTAAGGAGTGTTCTTGATTCTTCATATGCGGAGCATAATTGCAAATATGTGCGATGGCGAGTTACAAAAATATAATATAAATTTTTCATAGCTAAAATTTGATTGTTTGATTTCACGGAAAAATATAGACGAAAATTTAAAGTTCGGTTATGAAAAATACAAGGTGTACGTACATATTGTTTGGAAAATTGCAAAGCAATTTTCGTATCGTGTCTGGTCACATCAGAAGTTCATAATAATTATTTATTTACAAGAATTATATTGTATATAAAAGTTCGTTACAGAACATTTTATTTTAATTTGTTGGATCTTAGAAAAGACGTTAGTTTCAGTTTGTGGTGTCTTATTTATAAGTTTTTAATATAATAAATGCAATTCTAATTTTTTATTTTGCACTCACCAATGGCTCAGAATGCTGGACTATGTACAGCTCCTACTCTAGGCAACTTGAAACAGCAGAAATGCGAATGCTTAGGTGGTCGGCAGGAGTATCACTGAAAGATAAAATTAAGAGCTCACGCATTCGTGGTAGCCTGGGGATCACTGACATAAATAGTAAGCGGGAAAAGCGACAGCTGAGATGGTACGGGCATATAAGACGGAGACCACCAGACCATACTGTAAATCAGGCAATATCTGTGGACCTTCCTCGACATCCGTCCAGACGAAGACCAAAGAACTACTGGATGACTCAATGCTCCAAAATCCTGCAGAGAAACGGGCTAGATAAAAGCGACACCCAGAACCGAAGAATATACAGCCTGAGAACGAGAAGAGCCGACCCCAACAGCCTAGGCAATGAGTTGGGACAGTGCCAGGAAGAAGAAGACTCACCAATATTTTATTTGAGTTAACTACCGGTTTCAAAGATCTTCGTCTTCCTCGTCAGGTCTTCCTCGTCAGGTCTTCCTCGTCAGAAGATCAACTAAATTATGTCTAAAAAAAAAATGTTAAAAGGTACAGGAGGGGTGAAGGGGAGTAGTGGCTATTAACGGCAGGGTAGTAGGTAGGTGTAAAAGGGTGAAGGAGAAATCGAATAAAACAGTGGTGAATATAAAATAAAGTGTTTTATTTATTTCATTAAAAAGTTTAGCAATTGCTGTACTTAAATATTGTTTTAAATAATTTACCTATTGGAAACTATAAAAAAATGTTTATTTAAAACACAAGACACACGCAAGCTCGTATGATTGAAATCTAGTTAACTGCTTCAACAATTCATGATCCAAGATAAAAATAATTCAAATCTTCGATTCTTGTTAACTACGATATAAAGTTACATGGACGACACCGTGGCCAAGTTGATAAAATGCTTGTATTTAAGCCTGGAGGTTACGGGTTCGATTCCTGTCCGTATCCATTATTTTTTAAAGGGTTCCAATTCGGTTTTTAATAAAGGTTTGTTTAACATCTTTCAGGTTGGTTAGGAATGGTTGCCACATTGCAATAAATCCAATAATATATACAAATATTGCATAAATAATATTATAAAGTTTATTTCCTTTCCAAAAATCAACTGAAATTAAGTTATTTCTATATGATTATAGTTATGTGCGCACCAACGCGTATACGGGTCAATCAAAATTTATTTTGTTCGATTGTCATGTATGGTAAACAACTAATAATTTACGCGATAGTTTGGGTTTATGAAAATGTATTTCTTAAATTTTCTCTGTCAAATTAAGATAAATTTGTTGTAAAATAAATAAGCTTTTAAAACTTTATTATTTTTTTCAAGTGCGTTGAGAGACCATACTCTTTTTTACTTTAATTTTTTCTCCTTAGTGGGGTAGGTTATATATTGTAGCTATAATTTTTCATAAACGTAAAACTTATGTAAATTGAGATTGTGTTTTTCGTGTTAATAAACATCTCCAGTAACTAAATTGAAAAAAAAAATGAAAGCTACTTGTCGCTATAAAATGACGTAAATTATTTTTCAATTTGCCCAACTAAATTATAGCATACTCGTATATTTGACATCATCATCAACCCTAATATAAAAGGCAAAGACAATCTCTAAATTCTTTCCTGGCACGCATATCTCACTTCTACCCTGCCCATACAGCTCATCGTGCATATTCTAAAATTATAAAGGCATATTTATCACACTTCCATACGTCCAATTTGAATTAATTTTTCAATACCATGTGTTTCTAGGTCTTTCCAAACTTCTAATATCTTCTACAGTACCCATAAAAATGATTTTTATAAATATTTCAATATTCATCCTTTTTACATGGTTGAATCATCCCAATCCTCCTTTTTTCATCATAAGCACTGCGTGGCTGAATCATCTCAATCCTCCTTTTTTCATCATCAGCACTGCGTTGCTGAATCATCTCAATCCTCCTTTTTTCATCATAAGCACTGCGTGGCTGAATCATCTCAATCCTCCTTTTTTCATCATCAGCACTGCGTGGCTGAATCATCTCAATCCTCCTTTTTTCATCATAAGCACTGCGTGGCTGAATCATCTCAATCCTCCTTTTTTCATCATCAGCACTGCGTGGCTGAATCATCTCAATCCTCCTTTTTTCATCATAAGCACTACGTGGCTGAATCATCTCAATCCTCCTTTTTTCATCATCAGCACTGCGTGGCTGAATCATCTCAATCCTCCTTTTTTCATCATAAGCACTGCGTGGCTGAATCATCTCAATCCTCCTTTTTGCATCATAAGCACTGCGTGGCTGAATCATCTCAATCCTCCTTTTTTCATCATAAGCACTGCGGGGCTGAATCATCTCAATCCTCCTTTTTTTCATCATAAGCACTGCGTTTGCTTTCAATCCACTTTAAGTTCTTACGTTGTCATTCCTTAATCTAACATTCATTGTTTTTCCACAGATTCTACATAATGTTTATTTAACCTGACGAGTTTATTGCCATGTGGCAATCTCTTCCAACTCAAGTTCTCTATTCCATCGTATTTATTATTATTTAATCCCATTTATGTAAGGTCCTAATTTCGCTTACGTATCGTATGGTTGGGGTCAAGTATTCATAGAAATATTTTTCTCTCTCGAAATGTTTCAATCAATGAACACATTGTATAACCCATAATTCATTATGGGTTATACAATGTGTTCATCGCTTGTCTAATTACTGCTTGTACCCTTCTTTGGATATTGCATTTCGTACCTATCCGATGCAAACATACCCCTCCTTCTAAGATATAATATTTCCTCAACTAATTCTATTTTTAGGCCTTATAAAAAAAACTTTTTTAAAAAACGTGTTCGTTATTATCAATTTACTTTATTCCTAATATATATTATATTTTATTCATATATGTTTGTGCTTTTTCTTGAAAGTTACAACGGTAAAAAGGACTATAAAATTAGACTTTTGGAGAATATATATGATGTCCAATAAAGGATTTTTCGGAAGCGTCTTACGGCTTTTCAAAAGAAGATTTTTTCAGTTAATAACATTTCCAACAATAGAAAGATTTTCTAAGAATTTTGCCAATATGAAAAGATTTATCAAATTCCGATATAATCTCTAAACGGCCTCTCAGGAACTTAATCCTAATATTTTTTGATTCGTCAGCAAACGATACAGAGTGATCTTGAAAATAAATTTTACTTATACAGCAATCCTTCATTATAAAACAGCTCATAAAGAGCGTTTAATTTTTGATTCGTCAGCAAACGACACAGAGTGATCTTGAAAATAAATTTTACTTATACAGCAATCCTTCATTATAAAACAGCTCATAAAGAGCGTTTAATTTTTGATTCGTCAGCAAACGACACAGAGTGATCTTGAAAATAAATTTTACTTATACAGCAATCCTTCATTATAAAACAGCTCATAAAAAGCGTTTAATTTTTGATTCGTCAGCAAACGACACAGAGTGATCTTGAAAATAAATTTTACTTATACAGCAATCCTTCATTATAAAACAGCTCATAAAGAGCGTTTAATTTTTGATTCGTCAGCAAACGATAAAGAGTGATCTTGAAAATAAATTTTACTTATACAGCAATCCTTCATTATAAAACAGCTCATAAAGAGCGTTTAATTTTTGATTCGTCAGCAAACGATACAGAGTGATCTTGAAAATAAATTTTACTTATACAGCAATCCTTCATTATAAAACAGCTCATAAAGAGCGTTTAATTTTTGATTCATCAGCAAACGATACAGAGTGATCTTGAAAATAAATTTTACTTATACAGCAATCCTTCATTATAAAACAGCTCATAAAGAGCGTTTAATTTTTGATTCGTCAGCAAACGATACAGTGATCTTGAAAATAAATTTTACTTATACAGCAATCCTTCATTATAAAACAGCTCATAAAGAGCGTTTAATTTTTGATTCGTCAGCAAACGATACAGAGTGATCTTGAAAATAAATTTTACTTATACAGCAATCCTTCATTATAAAACAGCTCATAAAGAGCGTTTAATTTTTGATTCGTCAGCAAACGATACAGAGTGATCTTGAAAATAAATTTTACTTATGCAGCAATCCTTCATTATAAAACAGCTCATAAAGAGCGTTTAATTTTTGATTCGTCAGCAAACGATACAGAGTGATCTTGAAAATAAATTTTACTTATACAGCAATCCATTATAAAACAGCTCATAAAGAGCGTTAAATTTTTGATTCGTCAGCAAACGATACAGAGTGATCTTGAAAATAAATTTTACTTATACAGCAATCCTTCATTATAAAACAGCTCATAAAGAGCGTTTAATTTTTGATTCGTCAGCAAACGATACAGAGTGATCTTGAAAATAAATTTTACTTATACAGCAATCCTTCATTATAAAACAGCTCATAAAGAGCGTTTAATTTTTGATTCGTCAGCAAACGATACAGAGTGATCTTGAAAATAAATTTTACTTAAACAGCAATCCTTCATTATAAAACAGCTCATAAAGAGCGTTTAATTTTTGATTCGTCAGCAAACGATACAGAGTGATCTTGAAAATAAATTTTACTTATACAGCAATCCTTCATTATAAAACAGCTCATAAAGAGCGTTTAATTTTTGATTCGTCAGCAAACGATACAGAGTGATCTTGAAAATAAATTTTACTTATACAGCAATCCTTCATTATAAAACAGCTCATAAAGAGCGTTTAATTTTTGATTCGTCAGCAAACGATACAGAGTGATCTTGAAAATAAATTTTACTTAAACAGCAATCCTTCATTATAAAACAGCTCATAAAGAGCGTTTAATTTTTGATTCGTCAGCAAACGATACAGAGTGATCTTGAAAATAAATTTTACTTATACAGCAATCCTTCATTATAAAACAGCTCATAAAGAGCGTTTAATTTTTGATTCGTCAGCAAACGACACAGAGTGATCTTGAAAATAAATTTTACTTATACAGCAATCCTTCATTATAAAACAGCTCATAAAGAGCGTTTAATTTTTGATTCGTCAGCAAACGACACAGAGTGATCTTGAAAATAAATTTTACTTATACAGCAATCCTTCATTATAAAACAGCTCATAAAGAGCGTTTAATTTTTGATTCGTCAGCAAACGATACAGAGTGATCTTGAAAATAAATTTTACTTATACAGCAATCCTTCATTATAAAACAGCTCATAAAGAGCGTTTAATTTTTGATTCGTCAGCAAACGATACAGAGTGATCTTGAAAATAAATTTTACTTATACAGCAATCCTTCATTATAAAACAGCTCATAAAGAGCGTTTAATTTTTCATTCGTCAGCAAACGATACAGAGTGATCTTGAAAATAAATTTTACTTATACAGCAATCCTTCATTATAAAACAGCTCATAAAGAGCGTTGAATTTTTGATTCGTCAGCAAACGATACAGAGTGATCTTGAAAATAAATTTTACTTATACAGCAATCCTTCATTATAAAACAGCTCATAAAGAGCGTTTAATTTTTGATTCGTCAGCAAACGATACAGAGTGATCTTGAAAATAAATTTTACTTATACAGCAATCCTTCATTATAAAACAGCTCATAAAGAGCGTTGAATTTTTGATTCGTCAGCAAACGATACAAAGTGATCTTGAAAATAAATTTTACTTTTACAGCAATCCTTCATTATAAAACAGCTCATAAAGAGCGTTTAATTTTTGATTCATCAGCAAACGACACAGAGTGATCTTGAAAATAAATTTTACTTATACAGCAATCCTTCATTATAAAACAGCTCATAAAGAGCGTTTAATTTTTGATTCGTCAGCAAACGATACAGAGTGATCTTGAAAATAAATTTTACTTATACAGCAATCCTTCATTATAAAACAGCTCATAAAGAGCGTTTAATTTTTGATTCGTCAGCAAACGATACAGAGTGATCTTGAAAATAAATTTTACTTATACAGCAATCCTTCATTATAAAACAGCTCATAAAGAGCGTTTAATTTTTGATTCGTCAGCAAACGATACAGAGTGATCTTGAAAATAAATTTTACTTATACAGCAATCCTTCATTATAAAACAGCTCATAAAGAGCGTTTAATTTTTGATTCGTCAGCAAACGATACAGAGTGATCTTGAAAATAAATTTTACTTATACAGCAATCCTTCATTATAAAACAGCTCATAAAGAGCGTTTAATTTTTGATTCGTCAGCAAACGATACAGAGTGATCTTGAAAATAAATTTTACTTATACAGCAATCCTTCATTATAAAACAGCTCATAAAGAGCGTTTAATTTTTGATTCGTCAGCAAACGATACAGAGTGATCTTGAAAATAAATTTTACTTATACAGCAATCCTTCATTAGAAAACAGCTTATAAAGAGCGTTTAATTTTTGATTCGTCAGCAAACGATACAGAGTGATCTTGAAAATAAATTTTACTTATACAGCAATCCTTCATTAGAAAACAGCTCATAAAGAGCGTTTAATTTATAAATTCATGAAAAAAAAACAGTTAAATCGATCTAGTTAGAACTATTGATTTCTCTATAACTATAAAAAGTAGAAACATTGACGCTGAGGAAAAAGAAATGAGATATTTAATTATTTAATTTATGACACAAAAGACTCAAATAAACAAATGAATATATGACAAGTTAATACAAATACTTAAACTTACTGACAAAAAGACAAAAGTTTATCTTAAACAAACATGCAGATACAAAAAAATAGTAGTTATAATCACAAAGTAGTTACAAAGTCATTGTTTAAAATTATTCAATATTGTATGTACTAGGTTAGTCAAAAAGTTTTGAAAGCGACATCTATGGAGCAGTAGAAAAACCAAAATGTCTACGCCATTTTAATATGTCATCTTTCATAAGAACGTACTCAAAATTTCATTGCGATCTGTCAATTCATTCTTTGTTTACAAGCCATTTGAAGTTGACGTGTCAGTGTATTTTTTAACAATGGAAAAATTCGAATATCGTGCAGTGATTAAATTCTTTGTTTTGGAAGGTTTATCGGCTACTGAGATCCGTATATTACAAAATATTAATCAATTTAGCCAATAGACTAACGTTACTGTGAAACACATATTATATAATGGTAAAGAACTAAAATTTATTATTAGTGGAACAACGCTTACATAGAACAAGGATAATGTTCGAAGATATGTTCGATGTTTTTGAGATGCGGTGTTGGTGCTGAATTCTTCGCATCTCATGGACTGCAAGATAAACCAATGTGCATGGAGCGAATACTGTAATTATTCGAACATGTCACTAAAAGAGAAAAATATAGTTATTTGAAACTGGCAGTAAATTAAAGCGTGGAGGTACGGTGAGCAAGAGGATTGTATTCAGCAAGGTGGATTAACCAAACCACTTGATTTGGTATATCCACTTTCTTGGAGTAGAAATTGTGTGTTGCAGTCATCAAAGCTCTGGATCGGGAGAAGTTGAGGCAAATCAATCAGCTCAGTTTCAGATCACCAGGGAACTCCGACGCTCAACCATGATGAACACGATTAAGAAAAAGAAAGATAAAAAAAGTCAATAAACGCTGTTTCGTCAATAAATTTTAGTGAGATGAGATCTGAAGTATAAAATAATATTCGTTTAAACATAGTCGGTAAGAGAACCATAGAAATATTACCCATTAAATACGAACTACAAAGTAATCGTTTTAGATCTTCCGATATGTGATAGCCAGCCACACTTTCTGATTTCAGTCAAGTGTATGTACTCGTATGTAGTGTTCATATTTGGAACACATTTTGATAAGACATCCAAAAAAAGGTTGTGTCTAAAAGCTTCCCAAAGCTGTCCACGCCACTCATATCTCAAACATTTTACGCCACAGGATCACATTTGGCTTAAGGTGTACTTTAGTGTGTGCGTATAGTGATAATACGTAACCATATGTGTATAATGTGTAAATAAATAATTGAAAAATTGATATATTATTGAAATGTCATCTAAACATCCTTGGACTGGCTCAATAACACAAAAAATAGCACCTGTTTTCATAATTTTAAATAAATAAGCTGTTTTTTTTTATATTATAGTTTCTCGCTTAGTTTCTTTGAGCATTATCTCTATAGACTTCAGTTCTAAGAAGCACTTCATAAGTTTCCTATTTCAATTTCTAGGTATACCCTACTGGTGAAAGTACAGGGAGAGAATCGTTTACAAATTGTGCATCATGATATTCAGAGGCCTCGAGGGAGTGGTGGCTGACTTCTCGTATACATGAACTCAGTATTCATGTTACCTCTGTTGAACTTAAAGGTCAAGCGTTTAGACCTGCCTCCTCAGAATTCATCCAAAATGTTATCTCTTATTTTTCAATACCTTGTTGCCTATTAAGTTTATTATTGGTAATAGTGGTAATAAATTAATGTTTTCTTTCAGTGTCTGAAATGAACCATTTGAAATATATTTTAAATAAGTCTTCAATTAAGAATAAATAATTGAGCAAAGAATTTAAACAAAAGACATTTAACCTTTCGTTTAAGTGAAAAACGGATTAAGAATGAGAACAAAAACAAGATCTTGAAAGTAAACAAAAGATTCTGTGATTTGCTCGATTTAAATTGAAATTCCAATCTATTGGCTTTCGTGAGAGTTTAAACGTAGATGATAGGGGTTGCTTTATCGAAACCAAATTTAAACTTTTTTTTTTAAATATATAAAAAACTTTTACCTTTGTTTAAATTGAGGAAAGAATATGCAACATAGTTTATACAGACTTATTAATCTAAAAGAGTCGATGTCTTCCAACAAAATATATGATTTTTTTTAAATTAATATAAAGTATCGCGACTCTTTTAAAATTAATTTTATACTAGTCTACTGGATTCGAAAGATTCTAGACTGCAGTAATTTTTTTTATTCAACTGCTAGGCTGATCTATGGTGATCATAAATACTGTCAAATAACTTCGTTCTTAAGAGTCTGCATTAGTAAAAGTACCCCAAACTAATTAATTTCAATTTTTGTCCCGTAGTATTTAAAACCCTTAATAAGATATATGCATTACATCCTTTGAATGTAATGCATATATCTTAGAGGTATTGCTTTGGAGAGTAGTAGAACTTTAAGGTCGATAATAACTTCATCGAATATTTGATCGTTCCGAATTGATCCAATAGAGCGAGGTATTTTGACAAAACATTTGCCGTCACTGGTTTCATACTATCGAATGGTTTACGTCTAAATGTTAAAGATGTAAGTGGCGCGTGCAGATTCGAAAAGCATATGAAGACATATTCCTTTTTGATATAGTTATAGACAGATTTTCTACATTTTGCAAAATATATTTACTAAACAAAACATCAGTGGACTTCTCAAAGTCAAATTAGCATATCTGAGGAAATACGATTCGATGCAATGAACAGTTGGGTTATTTTAGAAAATTGTAATTACATTTTCAATTAGTACAAGTTAACACAAAAACTGAAACGGAACGAAGTGACAAAATTGAAATTAAATCACTGGACTTCAGAGTTCCTGTGACCTGTAAAAAGTAATAATGCTAGGACGTTTGTGTACTTCCACGTAGAACAGTATGGTGCTTACATGTTGAGAAAAAAATGAAACAAAGTATGTCCTGCTATAGCAGGAATATACAGTATTATGAAGAAATATAGAGAAATATACAGTATTATGAAATTTATCTACTTAGATTCGACGTGCAAGTTAAACAACGCGATTTGACTAGTTTTACAAAAAATGAACGAAACAAGGTCAACCGTACAGTGAAATGCAAGTATATTCGTAAGATCAGATATCTAATGACATCTTATCTGTGATACCGTACAATACCAATTAATTATTTCTTATGTGGTACCGTATAAAACTGTTGTACCTTACCAATCAATGATTTTCTTTCTGTTTTGGTATCATTCCAGTACCAATGCCAGACCAAATTTTAGTTCTTCAACACACATACCATATTCCTCCTCCATCATTTTGGGCTCATGTTGATCGTGAATCTATCAACAAACTGTGGTACCGTACTATTACTAATGATTTATTTCTCAAGTGCAGCCGAATCATATCAAATTAAGGTTGTTTGACGAATACACCTCATCTATATCATATTTATAGTTAAGGCGTTAACACTGTGGAAGTTCAAAGACATTGGAGTAACCCTTAGGGTTACACCATTATATTAAATGGAATGAACAGTGTTTAACTAAAGAAATTACAATAATTTATATCCTTTTTAAAGATAACATTGATTATTATTAATTAATCGGTGTATTTGATTAGTACGCATGTACTTCGATGCTGTTCCTTAATTGACGCCTTTAAACACTCCCGTATATTTCTGACGAAGTGGTCTCGTTCGTCAATTGCAAATGTCATATATTTTTCCTAAATTATTAATTCGTACACTACTTAAATCCCAAGTTATCACATATATTGTATTATACTTTTATTCACCTTGCAATATATTTCAACCAATCGTTTACACAAACTGAATTGATCATTGAATTAAAAAAAATGTATTTACTAGTATAATCGAGTTATTTTTAAAAATAGTAAAAACATCGGTTTTTTTATTAACCGAGCGACATCCCTATTCAAGAGAGGGCTACTGCGATACTAAGATATTTAGGTCAGATAACGGAAAGATTTATATCAGGGGGTTGGGTTTCCCGTTTAAAATGTGAAAGAATGCAGCGACGACTTATCAACGTATTCACGTGGAATTCGCAAAACGGAGCCAGAATGAAAACTTTATTACTTAGGTTCTAAAGGCTTGGTATACACGTTTCGCTGACTTTATTACTTCTTTAAGTACAAGTGAACCTAAGGAGGTAGTATTTAGAACAAATGTTTTTAAAAGGTAATTGTTCTTTTTCTCTTGATGCTCGAGTTCAGAGTGGACCTTGGCTTTTTCAAGAAATTTTCACTACATATTTGGGTTCTCAAAAACTCCTTACAATTTTCTTATTCCAATTTCTGGATAACACTCCACTGGTAATTATTTTCGAATTGTATAGTGCCATTATATCATGAGCCCTGTTTATCATATAAAAATAAAACCCCTTTGAAGATATTCTTCTCAGAGATGAATCAAAACATAGCCCTTCGGTCCATATCCGATAAAATAGCAGAATTTCACTCAATGATAACGAAACTGATTAGAATGCTATGAATAAGAATGGCTATACCAATAAACAATTAACAAAAGAAATAACTAGAAACAATGGATATACCAACAAAGTAATATATAGGCTACTTAAGAATAAATTTAAAACGCGACAAAATAAAACAACTGAAATGTGGAGACAATTAAACGAGAATTTTACATATTGATGAAATAAAATCGATTGTCTGACACTTACTTCTAGGGAAAATAAAAAGTGGCAACATTATATTTTGTTTTAAATTAGATTAAAGTGCCACAGAAACTTTTGAAAAGATTCAAGCTATTTATGGCAGTGAAGCAATGAGTCATAAGAACGTTTTTAAGTGGTATGCAAGATGTCTTGATGGTAGAGATAGCATTGAAGATGATCAACGACCTGGACTATCATTGATAGATCGAATTGAAGAAAATATTCTGAAAATATTATTAGTGGCTGAAATTCTTCAAAATGATCGTTGTGCATCTACTAGGCCCATTGAAGAGCTCACTGAAATTCCTAAATTCACTGTCTATCTCATTTTAACGGAAAAATGGGGCAAACGAAAGGTGACGAGCAAAAAGTTTGCTGAGAGGAGCACTGCAGAGACATGGAAAGAGCGGCTGATTTGAATCCTGACTTCATGTCAAGCATTGTTAAAGCTGATGAAACATGGTGCTTTCAGTATGAGCTACTTATAAAGTGCCAGAGCCCGGGATGAAAGGGTCCACAGGGGAGCATAAACAAGAGTCTTGTTTGTGCTCTCTTGGTGATGAGGTAAAAGCCTTGAAACCGGTAGGGTTATACCGTTGTGGCGTTCGTCACGGAATATTGTCGCATACATACGGTCAATGACCGATGAGATTCGCATTCCTCGACAAATTTAAATAAACAGTCCAAAGTACATACGCCGTCCATTCAAGTCCAAAGATCACCCGCCGGCCAGTCATCCCGTAGCGAGCGGACCGCACTACATACTAGAGAGAGAACGCACCACGCTGTCCCGCCGGTTCCGTAAATAGATTGTTACCTACAATACTACAATTGACCATTTCTGCATTCACAGGAGCGAGGTAGAATCATATCGCGGGCGCACTCCCGCGCCCATTCTGAAATGTTATAAATACTTACGTACTATCAAATAAAGCATTCACTCTCTCTTTGCGCATTGCAATCTAACGTGTTTTATTTATTTATCAACAATCATAATCATCATATACCTTTAAGGGACATATCCCTAAACCGTTACAAAAAGTGGAATAAACAGTGTTTGAGAAAACAAATTACAATGTCTTTAAACCTCCACAATTAATGCCTTAACTATAAACAATGTAGTAAATTTCTTGTATATTTATTTTTATTTCATTAACGCATGGGATAATTAAGGGATGGGAAAAGGAAAAGCGAATCGGGAAATAATAATGGGGTATCGCTTTGTTAATGTGATGTTGTTAATCGTTTTTTGAATCACGTAAACGCAAGCTCCTGATTATATATTTTTTTAATATTTGGCTTTTTGTTTGTTTCAATAAAAAAAGTCACCACTTAAGTTCTCCGTCTTCTGGTTAGTAAGACGCTTGATTTGGGACTAAATTTCCGATGCCTCCCAAAAAAAAGTGTTCCAGTTCAGAGTTTTTCTAGTAAAATTACTAACAAGAGCTAGACGTGTGTTTATGTTGTTGCTTCTTCAAGTACGGGGTAGTAATATAAACACGTGACATGACAAACCATGAATCACGTGCATATTCAAATGATTAAAAGTTTGAATGCTCAACGAATGGGGTCCAAGAAATGTTTTCTCCTAGTCACGCGATTCACCAATTCGGATTTATTGAAGGGTTCCATACGAATAAATAAAATAAAACCACTTGAGTCAACGTAATATTTTTAATATTTTTCATATCAAGTCAAATGGATACTTCCGTATCCACCGACATAAAGTGAAACACAATAAAAGCCCATCTGTATGGACGACGGGCGTACATCTTTATATCCATTAAAACAAAAATATAGCCGTCATTATTTTGTCGTTGTCGGTGAGCGCTGGCGTTATTTGAAATCCCTGGAATATTTTCCACCCTTATTATCTGCTAATATAAAATGAAAATGTAAACTTTGCGGGGATAAATTATGCTAACGTCCGTCCACCGACGTAATAAAGTTTAACCTTACATGACACAGGGCTATTTGGAACGGACGCTCCTGCTCGGAGCCGACGCTTTTCAACTTGAATAACTCAGAAAATAGCACCCATGGCTGATATGGTTTATTTCTTGAATAATATACCTATACTTGATATAAGACTTGAACAAAGAGTTAACATTACACTGTTACACGTGGCCTCGTTGATTGAACGATATCCGTAACTTTATTGGTAAAAATTCACGTCCTTCAGTCGGGAGTTTGTCGATGCGAATCACGTCGGCAACATTTTTTTTAAAAAAAGGTACCCATCTGGTTTTCATTTATAGCCTTGTAAAAATATTTCAGTTTGGTTCAAATATAGAAGCTCATAACAGAACTCCCCCAACTTTTACTATGTATAGTATATATATAAAAAACGTAATACAATAAAGTTAATAAAATAAAAACATTCCATCACCCCGTTTCCCTGTCAAGCCAGGCTGAGAGAATAGAGCATCAGACTTTCATATCTCGATATACATATTTCGCCTCTTCTACATTAATACGCCTACTCATTCAGCTCCTTCTATTTATGTTACTACTTACATTACCTACTTTCAGACTACCCTTCACTTGATTCAAAATTACTTTTCTTGGTTTTCTTCTAACACGCCTTCTACTCACATTTGCACTAAATATTTATTTTGATAGACTTTCTTCATACATTCGATGTACATGCCCAAACCATGTCAAAGTACTCTTTTTCTCTTATTCAACACATCAGCGTCAAGTTAGCATTCACACATAATCACTCATTCCGTATTCTGTCATGTAATATCACCCTATGTATTCTTCTGATAATATAATTAAAGTATTGAAATTTGAAATAGTGGAAAACGTGAACTTGGGGAGATACGAGATATGTCTCATTGGAAACCCTGTACCGGAAAAGCGTGGACTCTCACTGCCAATAAAGTTTTGGTGTTTTTTCAACACGCTGAGATGGGGAAAACCCTGCACAGCTTCTAACCTTTATAAATGGGGGTCTGACTGATTTACCTTTATATGCAGTGCTTTTCTTAAAAAAAAAACAAGGGACCATAGCTCATTTCTTGTCAAGCTTTTTGTAAACCGTAAAAAAGATGGTAGAAAGCCACACTCCACTGCGCTCCACCGCAACAAAAGTACTGTCTACATGGAACTTTTTCGGCATAAAAACTATAACGTTATTATCTTGACGATATTTTTTACTAAGAAATTTTTTTCAACTATTATACGAGTAGTACGAATATTTTCATTTCGTTCTCCGATATATGAATCATATTATATTTTATATTGATATAAAAAGTTATTCATACGCCATTTACGAATAACCATCGTGTTACAAAGAAATCTTTAAATATCTACAATGCCATTTTGTTACTGGTATTCGTGAATCGAGTAAGCGTTTCCCGGTTCAGTATTTTTTCGACAATCAAAATGCGAAAGAGGTCCAATTGTAAAGCCCTCCCTACGTGTCCAGGTACATTTATGCCAAATATCGGCCCCTGTTTGGGTTCTGGGAGGTCAGAAGGGGATGGGAGAAGGTCGGCTGGTTGGCCGGGAAATAACTAATAGAGAGAACCTATTTTATGTATTTTCATGACAAATAAAACCCTGTTCACTACTTCCATGACTTATTGTCTTTAGTAATTAAGAAAACAATTAAATTTTGTTTGTTTCAATTTTAAACGTTTAACCCTTCAATTTGAATAACTCGAAATTATGTATTTCGTTTTATAATTTCTATCATTATTGAGTTCATAATTTATGTTAAATAATTTTAACCTAACCTAAATTTATGATCCCTTTTCTTTAAATATACAACACACAGAAAGAAAAAAACTTGCACACGTATGAACAATATTGTATGCAAATGTGCGCAATCGCACTTTTCAATCAACAAATACACAAACATTGCAAATTCGCGTTTCAAACTTACATTATCGTTGAAACTTTCATTGAAAGAAGTGTCAAAATCTAAAGGTTTATTTAACAACTGACCGTTTCATTGCATGAACTAATTTTTCACGAACATAAGTACTATTAATTTGTGTGCTCATTTTTTTCCTCATTGTGTTAATAAATTAAGGCAATAGGAAATTGTCGAGCATGCACAGTTTTTTTTACGTTCATTTTTATTTTAAATTAATCGTTATACGTATAAAGCACTTCCTAATTATAAAGCGTAATTCAAAAAATATTTTTGATGTAATCATAAAGTTTCAAACGTACCTATGATAAGCATACCCTAACCAAAATCAGTGCTAAAAAGATATCCGTTTTATTTGTTTTCCTTATTACTATTATAATTCGTTATTTTTCATTTCTTCCTTCTAACATTTTCCTTCACGAAAGGTAATAATTTAAATTTAAATAAGCTTTCACGCAAGTGAGTTCAATCAAAGCACAACTTTTAGCAAGTTTTTATTTTAATGTTATTAAAATCAAAAATCTTATATATACTCGTATTATATACGAGGGTCATCCAGAAAGTAAGGTTACAACATTTTTGTAGGATCGAAAAATACTTGTATTTAATTGAAATTTATAGGATACTTCACAAATATATTAAACTATTTTTCAACGTTATCGCTGTCGAGATCAAGACAATTATGTAGTCGGGGCACCAGCTTTTGTATGCCAGTGTCATAAACCTCCGCCGCCAGCTCTTTCAGCCACTTCTTCACAGCTTCCTCGACCTCCTGATCGTTGGAAAATTGTTGGGGTGTAGTGATACACTCACGTCTCATCCTTCATCACGATAGAGCCCAGAAAAGCTTCTCTCTCCTGTAAAAAACGATCCAAAAGTTTACGCGCGGCGGTCACGCGATTTTGACGGTGCTCCGGTGTAAGCATTCTGGGCACCCATCTCGCACACAACTTCTTGTAACCAAGTTTTTCCGACACAATATTACCAAGGAGACTTTGAGAAACGTCAGGAAATTCTTCGCTAAGGTCGTCAAGCGTCACAGGGCGGTCATTTCGCACTTGTTCTTCAATTTTTTGCACAAATTCGTCAGAAATCACTGCCTTGCCCCGTCGTGAGTATCAGTACGGCCTTCTCTGAACAACCTAACCCACTTCGTGACATGTTGTCAACTCATCACATCACTACCATAAATTTCCACGACATTTCGATGGATATTCGCGGCGGTATTGTTCTGCAAAGTCAAAAAACGGATGACCGCGCGGGTCTCGCACGAACGAGAAGTGGTGGGAGCCCGCGACGACCTCTTCATCGGAAGAATTAACTGTGACTGAACAAAATGGCCGACAAACACGCGGGACCAAACAAACTGACCGTTAGGATCCCCTCTACATGCCAGGTGCACCAACTTTGAAAGAAAAAAAATCCTCCGGCCTCAGGAGCCCTTGTAATCTTAGTTTCTGGATGACCCTCGTACATACATATAATTGACAGCTATTTAAGTCTCATCAGCCGTGTAACAACCCTCGTTAAAATTTGTACTACCTATATCTTTAAATTACTAAAAATTTTAATTTTGAGTAATCAAAACCAAATAGTCAATACATTTGTTTATCTTTCATACTCATACAATAACATTTCGTTTGTAGGTCAATCTATTAGAATTTAAGATTATTTTTTGATAGTATGCTTTTTTGTTATTTTTTTATAAAGTCACCGATACCTATCAAACGTTTGTATGGGAAACAGCTTTTACTTTATACTCTGTAGTTCCTACACACATAAATCTTTGTGAAAATTAAACAACCTGGGGGACAAAACACATCCTTTCTTTACCTTTTTTGAAGTATTGAAACACTCAATATGATCACCGTTAACTCTTATATATATATGCTCTACTTTCAGGATAAAATGAAGCAATACCGCGTATTTACTCGTATGTATTCAATACCATATTTGTCATAGCTTACGTCTTCTCAAAATATAAGATTTCATTATGTAGTCTAAAATGTAAATGTAACACTTTAAAGTGAGGCTACGTATAAAAAAGACATTGAAGATTTAAATGTAGTCTTGATTGCTGGCATCTGATTCAGAAAAAAATAATTTATGTTTGATCATGCC
Source organism: Odontocerum albicorne (assembly GCA_949825065.1). Taxonomy (NCBI): domain Eukaryota; kingdom Metazoa; phylum Arthropoda; class Insecta; order Trichoptera; family Odontoceridae; genus Odontocerum; species Odontocerum albicorne. The sequence continues at coordinate 40,602,145 of OX463844.1, forward strand.
TTAACCGCAGGCATATAAGACAATACAAAAATGTATTGTCTTATATGCCTACGGTTAAGGCATGGAATTACATATATGCTTCTCCTCTAAAAAATGAAAATATATGCTCCTCTTAACGCATGGAACTACATACTATACATGCTTCTCCTCTAAAAAATCGCATCCACGCGTGTAATCGTAACCAGTTTCAGTGTATAGCATAAAGTTCTTTCCTGCACTCTTACGTATTTATCGAAAGAAAATTAGCATAATATATTACAATATATAATTTGAGAAATAAATATCTGATGATGATCGAGTCCCTCAAACTCGAAGATTAATTAAATTTGATAGCGAACACGTTTTTCAGACCTGGTTTTATCAAGCCTCTTTGATTTTCATGCAAAAAGATCAATAGATCAAAATTACTCGCAGTTTGATAAGCATCAAATAGGCTGAACTAATAAGTTATGATTTATTATAAGCTATTTTATATTCCTTCATGGCTTAACTGGTAAGACGCTTATTTCCCAGCCCGGAGGTTGCAGATTCAACTCCCGTTGCAACTCAGGTTATTTAAAAACATTCCAATCTTGTTTTCATAAGGCATCTCTAACATCTTTCTGGTTGGTTAAAAGATATTGTCACATGGCAATAAGCCCGCCAGGGTGTACTGTATACAACGAAAGTGTAATACAATTTCTAAATACTCCATAATCTTTTTTTAAATTGACGTGTTTTCAATGTGCAAACATACAACAATGCCATTTCTCTACTGGGTTAGTACAGAGAAGGCAAAATGTCATCCTTTTACATCGTGACTCAAATATTTTCCCTCTTACACATCCATACACCTTCTCATACAGCTCCTACGATTTATGTTACCTCTAACATTTCCTTCTTTCAAAATATCATAAACTTGATTTTACCATATATTATTTGGTTTACCTTGACCACGGTTTCCACTCACATTAAGACATTTTTTTAAATAATATATTTGACCGAAGTCATAGGTATCCATATACCCTCGAACACTAGACGGAAAAAAACTGCCTGCGTCGTTCGAGGGGAGTAGCACAGCGCGGGATTCAAACTGACGTCCTTCCTCACAGATTTCCAGTGCGTTACCGCGCGTCCATGCACCTCAACACTACATATTTGTTTCGTAAGTCTTTCTTCATTCGTGAAAATAAATAAAACACTTATTTTATATTTTTGTGTTCACCATTTGTTTATTTTGAGTTTACTGGCGGTTTCGAAAACCTCCGTCTTCATCGTCGAGTGAAGATAAATTAAATTGCTCACAATATATTTCTTCTGCAAGTGTAAATAGTATAAGAGGAATGAGGTAGGGAGAGAGAAGTGGGGAGAGTTGTGATTCAATGGTAAATGGGGCGGGGAATGGGGCTTTCTTCATTCTTTCGTTCTACATGTCCGAACCATCTCAGAGGGGTCTTTTTCATCTTACTTAGCACATTAGTTTTAAGCTTACATTCATCTCTAACCAAATTTCATTCCTTATTCTGTCAAACATTGTCACCCCATATATTCTTCTAAGAGTACGCATTACTAAAACATTTATTCGTCTCTGTCAGTCTTTCTTTAACATCTAGTGTTATTATTGTGAGGTTTCCAATTATTACAGTTTATTATATTATAATATTTTATTTCAGAGTATGAATGAATGAAACCAGTTTTTTTTAAATCCCCCAGAGCACGTAAAGTATACTTTAAATATCCCGTGAATTCCAGGTTGTTTTGTTATTCTTTGAATTTGATCCATTGTTATTTCCCGTTGATCTTGTTTGTATCGGCAGGAACATAACAATTACAAATGTATTCCATGCGGCATATGTCCATTTTATTGTCCCCGGGACCCTTTCCCGCGGTCTGATCGGCCCCTTTACTGCCACCAGGTCCGGTATCGGAGCCCGGGCCTCGCTTTGTTGTTTGGGAATCGTTAAATTGCCAAGGCCTGTATTTATTTTACGGTCTGGTGTATCCACGTTTACGACCATAACTTTTTTGCTACCTTTTCATTTTATGGCACTACCTAAAATTAATTAATAATGTCATTGAATCCGAGGTAAAATCGTGTTTTTTTTAATTCTCAATATAAAATCAAAATATTTTATTAAAAAACATCCAACATATAATATTATGATGCATAGTTTTGGACCATTCGAAGATGTGAGATGCATAATCGCGCGGTAACGCAAAACACTTCCGCGCGGAAGGCCATTGATTCGAACCCCGTGCTGTGCTACTCTCCTTGAATAACATAGGCACTTTTTCCACCTTGTGTTCGAGGGCATAAGAATACCTATGAATTCGGTCATAACTATTCTTTAAAAAATAAAAAAAAAGAAGTTAACTGCGAAAGCATTGCTGGGCTGTTTGAACACTAGGTAATAAATTTATTTATAATGTCATTGAATGGGACGTAAAATCGATTTTTTTTATTCTTTATATACAATCAAAATATTTAATTAAAAACTTCCAACATTTTAAATAAAAACTGGGATCTGTTGTAGTTGCGTTAAAGTATAGTTTTGCTGCATTATATAAAATAAAAATATTTTATTAAAAACATCCAACATATTATGTAACGCAGCTACAATAGATCTCAGTTTTTATTTAAAAACTGAGATCTATTGTAGTAGCATTAAAGCATAGTTTTGCTGCATTCGAAGTTTAATGCGAAAGCACTGGTAACTTGCTGGGCTGTTTGAACTCTAGATATTAAATTAATTAATTTAATATCTAGAGTTCAATCAAGAGTAAAATCAAGTTTTTTTTTATTCTCAATATGAAATCAAAATATGTTATTAAACACTTTAAATAAAAACTGATATCTGTTGTAGTAGCGTTAAAGCATAGTTTTGCTGGATTCGAAATTTACTGCGAAAGTATTGACAGTTAAATTCCTTGAAATAATATTATGAGGACACTTAGTAAAGCGTCGTTTAGAGAATAAACTCTCTTCAATGACATTTAATTTCGGAATTTAAACCTAGTATTATTGATAGATTCGTCGTTGCTGGGCCTCGTAATCGAGGATCCCCTCGGCATTCCAACGTCAATTTAATTGGAAAGTGAAACTGTGCCGTGGATTTTTTCCTTTCTCTCTTCTTTTCTTATCTTTAAGTAAGTGAGTAAACTCACCAGCAGTAAACTCACCAGCCACACAGATGTACTGGATCCGATGACACGCCTTAAGTGAGACGATCGGAGCAAGCTAAAACGTTTTGATATTAATTATTTTTTTTCAAAACGGTTATTTTCCTGTCGCCACATCTGTCGCCGTTTCCACATCCATATACCTTCTCATTTTCCATTTCCTTCTTTCAAAATATAATTCATCTGATCTAACCACACATCCCATGGTTTTTCTCTGCCACGTCATCCACTCACATTTGCATTGTACATACTTTTTTCAGCCTTTCTTCGTTCATTCGTTCCACATGCTCAAACCATCTCTAAGTGCTCTACTTTGTCTTACTTAATACACCAAACTTAAGTTATTCATCTTAAATCACTTATTTTATATTCTGTCATACAATAAATAAATATAAGTTTATTGATAGCAACATAGTATGTACATATTTAAATACGAGGCGTATCCAGAAAGTAAGTGTACTGAGGCTCTCACGACCGGATGGATTTTATTTTCGACACGTTCGAAAGTCAGTTCTGACCCTTCCCCTCCGCAACGAGACCGGTTCGAGGTCAGTACGTTGAGAAGTGTCGACGCGACAACAAGTTTCGTAAAAAATGTAAATCCAATTTCCCGCCAAGTGCGAAATACGCGGCGTCATCCGTTATCTCGTTTGTGTCGTCGAAGGGAAAACCTCCGAGGAGGTAAAGGAGGAGGTGGAGAAGTGGACGGAGGGGTTGGCGGGAAACTACTTCGAGGAAGGCATCAAAAAGTTGATACCGCGCTTCACCACCGGCATTGAGAGGAATGGCGACTATGTCGAAAAATAGCTTACATATGTACTACGGTAACCACGTAATTTTTTTGTTTAAATAAAAAAAATTGTAAGGTACAAAAATTCAGTACACGTACTTTCTGGACTTACCTAGTACATTCCAAAATCAAATATACTCGTATATGTCAAGATAAATAGCAGAATATACATTTAAGAGATAAGTTATCAAAAGGCCTGGATTCATCTCATAACATTCCCCCAGCCGAGATACACCTCACCAATACAGGACGAACCCAGCCGCGAGGACACCATATGTTTTTCAGCCCACATCCTTTTACATTGTCATTCTATGTATTTTGGCCAATGCACGAATTTCTAGATAATAAATTCGGCTTCCTTTTACTTTTTTCACGTTTACGTTTTACATACCATACACGCATCAATGTTGTTACTAGAATACTGTTGTGGTATCATCTTGTCAGATTTTTATATATTCCGGTTCGAGTATGCATGTTTTAGTGACCCATTTACTTTATTACCTATCGCTACACAATATTCGATATCCCTTTTAACTCTTCCATCACCTGAGAAAATACTAACTAAATAGCAAAGTTCCTCAACTTGTAAGAATTTTCACAATTGACCCAAATATCACATTTACTTTTCCTATCACATTCTTCTATCACCATGACTTTTGATCTTCCTCTTCGTATCTGTCATACAATTTAATTATCAAGATCTGTAATAAATCATTTTCTTAAGGAATTATATCATTTTTTTATTATTTCTAATGGTTTTGTATTTCAAAGGTCTTACAGTGTTTATTATTTCACAAATTAAGAAACTTAATTAAGACTTCAGGCAATTTAAAATGGCATTAATAATAGATGTTAATATTGCTGATCATAACTAACAAACTTACAAAAAAGCTTCTAAGAAATATAAAATAATATTAAAGTTACGAATGCATAGATATTATTTGCTGGCACTTGAAATTAAAATAAAATATAATTTTTAATAAAATAAATAAAACACTTATTTTCTATTTCGTATTCATCACTGTTTTATTTGAGTTCTATGAAATTTTCATTTTCAATTATCTATAAAATCAATCAAATTTAAGCTGTCCAAAAAGTTAATTGTATTCTTGTAACTCTTTTTCAATTATACCCCACATATGAAGAGGTAACTACACTCCCTTCCTAACCAGATTGGAACATTTTGTTTATGTTGTGTTCGGGTAACATCAGGAATCGAACCTGAAATCCCCAGGTGGAACTTAAGCTTTTTATCAACTCTGTCACGGACGTCGACAATAAATGTATATATGTTATTTTAAAATTCCTAATAAAATTCAAATAAATTAAACGATTTTTAATCAAACGATATCATCAATGGCTGAGAAATTAGAGAGGAGATGGGAAACAAATATGTATAGGATTCTCATAAAAAGCACATCATATAACGGAAGAGAAATGTTTTGTTTTTTTTTTCAATCCCTAAATCATGACAAAAAAAGTCACTTTTTCAAAAAAGAACTGGAAAATAACGAATGAAAATGAAGCGGTCTGAACTGAAAATGCCAGAAGTCAATATCTTTTTGAGCGAAGCGAAGATCAAAGAAAGTATGTTAAGATCAAGTGAATGATATTTTGAGTTAAGGAAGAGAAATCGTAGGAGCTGTTTGAGACGGTGTATAGATGCAGAATAAAAAGACAAATATGTGTATCGACATACGAACATTTGACTCTGTGTCATCTCTGCCTACCTTAGCAGGAAAACGGCGAGATTGTATGTACTCGTATGTATTTGGTTTCATAATGATAATAATAAATATTTATATAACGTCATTTTGAGATCAGACTTTCCTCAAGGAGTTATATGTTTAGATTGTGTGATGGATCAAGTGTAACGGCTTCAACATATTAAACCTATACAGCACAGGCTGAATTATTGATAATTTATTCACATAAAAATATATTGCGTGTCATAAACATCACTTAAAATAATTCTCTCATTCTCAATTAAAAACATTTCGTTCCGTCTTCTGTGTACTAACTAGTTTCTCAACAAAGGATGTAAATTGCGTTAAATTCTACCTCAAACAATACTTACACGTTTATGTTTACAAGTAAATTTTATATAAAATATTTACTTGTCTATTTACATATAAAGTGAACCCACAAAAAGTAATTTAATTACACAAAACATGTAATAAAATTATTTTTGCACACACGTGAAACATATCCAAAAACTCTCTTTTACTTTACGACCTTTGTTGATCTTTCAAACAAAGTTGAAAACTTATATCAAAAGCTCCTTTGGTAAAACGTAGGACACTTTATGCTAACCCTACTTTATACCACAATGATAACTTTAAAGTCTCAATAGCGCTGTTAAAATATAAAGGAAAGGAGACGTAGATAACCCCTAAGTCCTACAATTAATTTAACCTGTTGACTGGAGAAAGAGTTGTGAACTGGCACAATTATCTGATTTAAGAACCTCATTTGTTTACTTATTGTAGAAATTTTGGAATAACAGCAAATGACCACGGTTACTCTTTAAAGACGATGGATATGAAGTGACTATTAAAATATGAAAGTTTTTATTTATGGAAAATTTTTATTTAATTGTCTTTAAGGATGATATATATGCAGTGAATAAAATAAAAATATAGTCAATTTAAATTCAAGGATTACGTTTTTTTTAATATCAGCAAATCGAAAATTGCAAATCCATCGAAAGATGATGGATTTGCAGTGACTAATACATTACAAATACCATGAATTTCTACTAAAGGTAAGCTTGGAGATGGTGGCATCTTTTCTAACTGTGACTTGACTGTGGAAACAAATTCTCGATCATGGTTTGTTTTTTATTCACCATCATCTCGCCTTCATTATTTTTCACTCACACCCATTCAATATATTACCGTGTGTGACGACGCAAGCCCACACATCTATGTATATTCGTATGTAATATTATTTATATACCATCACGTTTATATAAGTATTTAATCGTTTTATTATTTCTCATAATCATTCATCAAAATACATTTCTCACTAACTTATCCTTTCCTGATTCCTGAAAAGAACCAAAAAATTTCAACCTAAATATCATAACAGTCAGACTTTATCCGATGAAGGAGTAAGGCGTCCTACCATTGGACCGAGACTCCGCATAAGTTATCCATCACTTGGTTTTTGCTAATACGAACAATTTGCACCACAGATTTCGGTAATTGACATATTCTTCTCACAATTCGGAATCCACATTTTACAGACATCGTTATAACGTGAGTGTTATCCACCGTGGGATATGTTGGCATAGCATATTTCCCCGATGATAAATTTCCATTGATAACCAACCGTCATCTCTTCGACATAGATTACGCTAGATTGAACCAAACTTAAGCTTGTCTTGCCAAGTTACGTCAAGTATTTAACCGTTGCATGCATAACATCACGCTATTTTTGAGAAAAAACAGAGAACCAAACGTTTCCTATCAAGATATAACTCCTTCGCCTTATCTACATCTTCCCACAAAGATACACTGATTTCTCCTTATTCCCTCCGTTTACGTAGCTTGTATGTTGGTTATCATGAACTCTTAAAAACCTATTAGGTAACACAAACAATGCGGTGTATAAAAATCTGCCTAATTAAATTTTGCAGCAGAACAGTTAAAACTTACTGAAATGTAACAGCTTCCACTGTTTGCTGAAGTGTAACAGCTAGCACACAATAAACCAATATTCGCACAGATGTCTCCCATATATTGTACAATATAGCTAACAATCACAATCGGTCGTACAGTAGAAATATTGCGACCATGAGTTGACTGAATAAGATTGACATTTTTTTGGTTTTCGGGACAATATGAGTATATATTACATTGAAAGAGTAATATTTTTATACTTAATTATTTTTATATTTTTACTCAATCGCAGAAGACTATTTTTTTTAAATACAAAGTGTTTTTCCATGTCCATTTTCTTATTCCGTTTTATTGAGTGTATTTGCCACTATCAGTTGGGCAAACTAAGATTAAACTTTTAATAAAAAAATATCCCATTAAAAAAATCATATCCTTGTAACATCTTTATAATACGATGTTTATGACATATTCTGTCACTTAACAATGTCCTATCATCTCCATGCACTATAGATCACCGGGACCTGGTTAATAAAATACCCTATTTCAAACCTTTAGGTTGCGGGTTTGATTTTCGTTCAGTGGCATTTTTTTTCAAAAGGGTTTCAGTTTGGTTTTTACATAATACCTCTTTTACATATTTTTAACTAGTTGAAAGAGATTGCCACATGATAATATATCTGCAAGGTTATAAATGAAAACAATGGAAGCGTAATATAATACAATATTAATAAAATATACCATTTTCTGCTGCTTAATTAAATCAATTTATTAAAATTGCACTAATCTCCAATTTTTTGTAAAAACTATCAAATTTTGGATAGCTTATATAATAACGGAACTGAGTTGTTCTCTTCAGTACATAAAACTATTTGAGGTTTTAAAGATATTTTTTTGAGGTAGATTTCAATAGAAATACTAACGATTGCAAAGGACTTTATCTCGCAGCATTCGGAAAATTTCAATGCAGTTACCATCTCCAGTGATGACTAGGAGACTGAAACTATCATGCGTCAAAAAGTATATCTAATATTTATTTATCACTGGCGTACATTAAAACATTTCCTTTTTATTAAAATTTGTTCGAGCAGAATGGTCGAGTATCTACATATGTGATACCATAAAAAAGGAAATATCCTTACCTTACCTTTTTTTATATGTTTTGAGATTTCCTTTGTACAATTTTAAGTAAGGCTTATGAAATATTAAGTTTGAAAGTTCCACTAATTCGAATATATTATTGCGGCTTTCAATTCGAACTTTTTTGTTGAGCTCTTTATCAGGTAAATAAAACATTAATACTTACTGACTGAAAGAAGTCTTTATGTCTTTTCGTGTTTGAGAATAAAATGTTCCCACTCTAATATGAAGCGTAATATATTTTTGATTTCAAAAAATATCTTTTTCATTCCCGTTTAGTCTGGATGAGGTTTTATTGAGATTTTGTCTCATTTTTCATATCATCCCCAATGTTAACCCAATGTCTTCCCCAGAGCAATCCCGATTGACTGCCGCAAATACCGATGTCGACCAGAGACGAATGTGGCGACCTAACCAATAAAGAATGCCTGTAACACGGCCGGGCTAGGCTTCGTCAGGTTCTGTCAAAAATCGGACTCCCCCCGGACCACTACGCTGTCCCCGGCTACCCCTCCACCGTTCTGGAATTCCAATACTAAGTATATTTAACCTGAGGGTCGTATGAGAGATACATGGTGAGGGGAGTATCTAATAATTACATCAAAATAGTGGAATTTCATAAAGAAAATTTTATCGTAGGTTTATTTTTTTTCTTATTAAATTTGCTTCACATCCTCTTGTGATAGTACGTCGTTGATTACCCACCCCGTTACCCCCACGTAAAGCATCCCCTCAAGACCAAATGTGAAAAGGCTTAACATATATTTATGTTTTGATTATTTAAAATAAGAAGAAAATTAAGAATCTTCCCTTTGGTCTTGTCATTGTCTTTTGTATGATTACAGTTGTTTTATGCATCAGTTATGTGTTTAATTTATATCTAATAATAATCGAATTATAAATTCAAGCAAAACATTTTTTTATTTATGTATAACTTGCTTTAGTGGATAACACTATTTCATGTTAGTTTAATGAGTTTATTTTGTAATCGCAAAATATCATATTGTTATGGCTTTATTTTTAACGAATTGATACTCTTTAGTTTGAATTTTCTCGAGAAACATTTCTTTGTTTGACTCCATCTTACTTTGAACATTAATTTCATCCGAGCATTCATTCCACTTTTCATACTTAAACACTTTTCACATTTCTTAGTTCACGTATCTCCAATATTAATCTTACTTTTACCCTTCTCTGTCAAGTCTAAATTTCACTTCCATATGTCAAAGTGCACTAATATATATTATCATTTTTGCTACTTTTGATATAGCGCGACTGTTTTATATTACATTAAGTCATCCGTTTATCTTGCGCTCCACAAATGTTTTCTTTGGTTAATTAGACTTTCGCTATAATTTGGTTACCAAATATGAAACTGTTTTTTTATAACGGATATTAAACTCCTTAAAAAGGTTCAAAGACACGCCACAAAAATGTCAAGATGTCGGATTAATCTGACATAGACGATATATTGCGTTTATTAGATAAGACTTTTCAACAACAAATACGAAATCGTCGAAACTGATTGAATGTAATAAAATCTTGAGCAGTCATTATGATTACTTTGAACTTCACCAACAATTATCCGCCATCAGCTGAAATTCTCCAAAACTAAATTCCTCAATTATCCAACTAAACATTGTTTCGCCAACTGAGATCTGGAATCTTAGAACACACTGACCAATAGTGTTGAGTGGTGTGACCTGTTTTTAAACCACCTGGACAAATTCCTACACAAACATCAGAAAGAAATATTTTAATGATATTTTTTTTATTGTCTACATTATTTCACTTAAAAAGAAACGTAACACAAGCATATAGTTTATAATAAAAGCAGACTACTGATTTTATTTTCACAAACAATAATATGAAGAGAGATCAATAAATTCGTGGAATGAAAAGGAAAACGGAAAAACGCTTTTACATTTTTTTTTTGCAAATCTTACCGATCCTCACATATGGAATCGAAACCTCTGCCCTAACAAAGCGAATAACGCAAAAACTATTAGTGACACAGAGAGGAGGATGCTGGGAGTTTCACTGCGAGATAGAAAGACCAACAAATGGATAAGAGAGAGAACCAAAGTCACAGACGTAGTTGAGAGAGCGGCTGTCTTAAAATGGAGCTGGGCAGGATATATTTCCAGATGTTCTGACTCTCGATGGACGAAAAAGGTCCTGGAATGGCAGCCTAGAATGGGCAGGAGAGGTGTGGGGAGATCACAGGCTAGATGGTTGGACGATATAAGATGGGTCGCGGGGGTGAAGTGGATGCAGTGTGCCCGAGATAGGGAGTTGTGGAAGACCGAATGGGAGGCCTATATCCAGCGATGGATCCAAAACGGCTGAAGAAGGAGAAGTTCAGTAAACACTTGTTGTAAAGAATACATTTGATAAAACAAATTCCCTCTCTGCTTTTCTAGTGATGAGATAAATTTAATATATCTATGTCAAAATGGAGCTAACTTTATAATCTCTATTTTCAATATGAATGTAGAATGATGATAATGATGATGGTATCGCAATGCTTCTGCTGAAATGGTTCTGCATTTGTGGCAGAAAGCATAATTCCGACCATTGTTTGTGGTGGCTATTCTATAAGCTAGTCACTCTAGGATTCAATGGTCCTAAATCCTAATTTTCGTTGACAATAATGTATATTCATTATTCATACATTCAGGAGCTTTATTTGAAAATATGGCAAGTCTGATTTAATCGTGATTTGCATCGTGAAACCGATTCCAAATAGATATGAATGTAATATTATTTTAGTGTTAAAAAATAAAGATATCGTTCTTCTTATTCTCCCTGGCTCCATCCCAACTCACTGTCTGCGAAGACTGTTGGGGTCAGCTCTCCTCGTCCTCAGGTTGTTTGCTCTTCTGTCCCCCAGGCCGTGCCTCTGTATCAGGTTATCTTTTTGCACCACCCAATAATTCTTTGGCCTTTCTCTGGTTCTTATTCGAGGAAGATCCATGGAGATTGTCTGGTTCACAATGTGATGAGGTGCTCTGCGTCCAACGTACCCACACCATCTCAATCGCCTCTCCTCCATCTTACTGTTGATGTCTGTAACACCTAGGCTTCCACGAATGCGTGAACTTTTTATTTTGTCTCTTAGGCACACATCAGCTGACCATCTTAGCATGCGCATTTCAGTAGTTTCTAGTTGCCTGGAGTAAGAGTTATACATCGTCCAGCATTCGGAGCCATAGAGGAGTGCGGGTCTGACAATCGTTTGGTTAAAAAAAAAAAGAAATATATCCATTCTAAATTAAATATATATTTCATTCTCGACTGTAATATTACCTATCCATAGATGTGGCCAGAAAGGTATCAAACTAGGAAAGTATAGTTTGATCAAGTAAATTATATTTTGAATAGAAATTATTGAAAAAAGTCAGATATATTGTAGTGATTTTTGACCATACTCGTTCTAACTTGTCCAGGTTGATAGCTTTTAGATCTTAATATAATAGATCAAGCTTGGGCAAACTCTTCAGCTGGTGGACTACATATGAATCTCAAAGTTAACGGTGGTCCACAGTACCTAATCCTCATATATATAAAATGTTGAAATTTTTTTTTCACAATACCGTATAATTTGGTATTAAAAAAAAGACAACTGCACAAATGCATCTGGTAAAATATGCCAAAGGAATATTATGTATAAGACTTATTTGTGTTGTATGATGTTTTCATTAAGATCTGAATATAATATTGATTTCGGGTACTCAATGTATCCATGCGCTGGTGCTGAAAGAAAAAGTTTAATTGGTCCTGAAAAAGACTGTTCTGAGCTTCCGATGAAATTCCCGTCATCATCTTCGGAAGATTGCCGGATTATGATTTTTATTTTTTAAATCTGTGACTTATGAGCTACATGAGAATGGATGGTAGACTCAAACCCGGTATAGATGCTGCTTATAAAATATAAAAAAATCTTCAATATTATCCTGAAACTCATTTCAGATATTTAATGGGAAAAATAATAATCCTAAATTAAAACGTATGGACGTTTAAATTCACACAATATGTGACTTTGCCACCCATCAGTTCATTGACGAATATAGAACTTTAATTGAAAATGGACTACCGCACTTTTCATTTCCATACATTAAGCTGCCGAGGATAGAACTGTTAGTCCGGCAGGCTTATCTCCGCACTGCCCCGTACTTTGGACAAAAGCCTGTTCCATAGTCGGGACAAATGCCTGTCCCGTATTTAGGCCGTCAGTCTGTCCCGTATTTCCCGTTGTGATGGACAGTGCCACTCTTGTGCCAGCCTCACTTTGTCAAGAGATATGTCCGTTTACAAAAACCACTTTTTGCAGTCATTTTTAATAAAAAATGTATATATAATATTAGGTCCTTACATATGAAATTGGCGTTTTGCCGTACTGGCAACTTTGATCTCAAATATCTTCTCTTTGGTTAGGAATTCCAAATTAAAATTTAAACAGCTATTTACTCAAGTATTTGTGTTTCGAAAATTATAATTCATTTGTTTTTTCCTCAATTGTTTTTTTTTCTTTGCGTCACTCAGTTTACAAAATGGAAAACTTGAAATATCGCGTTATTTACGAGTACGAGTTCCACCGTGGCACCAGTGCTGCAGAAACGGCTCGAAGGATTAATGATGTGTATGGCGACGGTGCCGCAAAAGAAAACACAGTGCGTTTTTGGTTCCAACGTTTTCGTTCTGGAAATTTCGACCTGCAGAAAAAGCCCCGTGGACGGCCGGAGACCAAAGTTGATAATGAAGAATCGAAGGCTATTGTGGAAGCGGATCCATCGCAAACCACGTCCGAGTTAGCTGCAGGCTGCGGTGTTAGTGATAAAACTGTTTTAATCCACTTGAAGCAAATTGGGAAGGTGAAAAAGCTTGAAAGGTGGGTACCTCACGAATTGAGTGAAGCAAATCAACAAACGCGCGTTGACTGCTGCGTTGCATTACTCAACCGGCACAATAATGAAGGGATTTTGAATCGAATCATTACCTGTGATGAAAAGTGGATCCTGTATGATAATCGGAAGCGCTCATCGCAATGGCTGAACCCTGCCGAACCAGCCAAACCATACCCCAAGCGAAAATTGACTCCAAAAAAGTTACTTGTGAGCGTTTGGTGGACTAGTGCTGGTGTCGTTCACTACAGCTTTCTTAAATCTGGCCAGACGATTACGGCAGATGTCTATTGTCAGCAACTGCAAATCATGATGGAAAAGCTAGCTGCTAAACAACCGAGGCTGGTTAATCGCTCTAGGCCACTGCTGCTTCATGATAACGCTAGACCACACACTGCACAACAGACGGCTACCAAATTAGAAGAGCTTCAATTGGAATGTCTAAGACATCCACCGTACTCTCCGGACCTTGCCCCAACAGATTACTATTTTTTTCGAAATTTGGATAACTTCTTGCAAGGGAAAAAATTCAACTCCGATGGGGCAGTCCAAACCGACTTCAAAGATTTTATTGATTCCCGTCCGAATGGTTTTTTTAGTAAAGGGATCGATGAACTACCTATGAGATGGCAAAAGTGCATAGATAGCAATGGTACATACTTTGATTAAATAAATATATTATATTAAAAAAAAATCAACTTTATGTTCCTCCCAAACAAAACGCCAATTTCATATGTAAGGACCTAATATATATATATTGAATTATCTTATTTATATAAAACCTAACTAGGTATTTTAATCCTATAAAGGTCTGTAATTTGTTCGGGCATAGCTGCCAGATGTGATTTGTTTTATTTGTTTATTTTTTAAAGTAAATCATGATATTAGAACAAAATATGCTACACCAAACCTAAAACCGAATGTGTGACTATCACATATTGGAAGATCAACAAAGGTTTCTTTGTAGTTCGTCTTTCCTTGGTAAGTTTCAAGGTTTTCTAACCAAAAACGTTTTTCTTAATATAAACATATCTAGATTCTGGGAAGTAAGTACCTTATCTAATGACCACAGCCCCTACCTTCCCATCCCGACACGTATATAATGTTATATAATATGTGAATATTTATTTTGTAGTATTTTCGATCTTTCAATAACAGTGGGTTTGAATCCTGAGTTAGATCGCCCTTAAAGAGAATTTACTCTATTTACGACGTTATATAAATTGTATTTTTGTTATTAATTGTTTTTAAGTAGATTTTTGATAAGAGGGGCACTTACAATATTTTGGTAAAAGAGGCACTTACAATATTTTGATAAGAGGGGCACTTAAAATATTTTGATAAGAGGGACACTTACAATATTTTGATAAGAGGGGCACTTACAATATTTGGATAAGAGGGGCACTTGCAATATTTTAATAACAGGGGTACTTACAATATTTTGATAACAGGGCCCCTACAATATTTTGATAAGAGGGGCACTTACAATATTTGATGCACGTATTAGACTTTTTTTTATTCTCCATAATACCACCGCGCTGAAATTAGTAACAATTCGAGCTTCCATTCAGTGCAACCTTAACTCGATTTTTTACGATACGCTTTTTTGCAACACATAAATAACTCAAAGGATACCTTTTCTGCTGACACCACACCGAAAAGAAAATAAGATGCAAATGGGTTAGGAGGGAAATGTTAAAAAAGACCTCCGTGGCCAAGCTGGAAACAAGCTTGTCTTTCCACACATTTTATCAAAAAAGGTTTAGGTTTGGTTTTCACTGAAGACTTATTTGACATATTTCTAGTTGGCTGGAAAAGATAACCCCTCAGCAATAATCTAACCAAGTTGTACTATATACTCGTACAGCAAAAGTGTGATCCATTAACCTTAAAATCTTGGTTCTGAAAAGGTGAAAAATTATGTAAATAAATCAAAGTCATAAATGTATCCACCTCTGCTCTTTGAAGTATAAATTATCAACACGCACCTCTGCTCTTTGAAATATAAACACATTGTCCGCGTAGCGCAAATCCGTGATAGAAAATACGTCGAATACTTTCGGTGAGATAAAAGATATGGTGGGATATTTGAAAATATAATACAAAAGTGATAATACGTGAAATTCACGTGTATTTCTCACATTTAACCAATTACGTTCATTCCAATGTGAAATGATTTGCTCGTAATTTCTTAGATTTAAGATGAATCTCAGACAAACGTTTTAAAGATGAAGTACACATTACAATAGAATAAGATAAATCAACTTTTCCATCAGTTCTTTTGTATTGTATTACACTCTCACTATATTTAGTTTTAGGGAGGTGTATGGCCGCGCGGTAACGCACTAGACTTCCGTGAGGAAGGATTTCAATTCGAACCCCGTGTTGTGCTAATCTCCTCGAATGACAAAGGTATTTTTTCCGTCTAGTATTTGGGAGTATAAGAATACCTATGACTTTGGTCATTGTCATATATCTATTCTTTCAAAAAAAAAAATTAAACATGCCAGTATGATCCGATCGTCTCCCTTCAGGTGTGCCATCGGATCCAGTGCAACGGTGTGGTCGATGAGTTTGCTGGGGTGCAACGACTCACTCACTTAAAAAAAATAAACTCCACGGCACAGATTTAATTTCCAACTTAATTGGCATTGAAATGGCGATGGAATCCTCAAGTAAAAGGCCCACCAACGACAACAATATTTAGTAAAATATAGAGGGTTTATTACGAAATGGCCATCTCTTTCAATAAACATATAATATAATACGTTAAAGAGGTCTTAAGTTAAAATTAGGCTGGAATTATTTTTAAAAGAATTTGATTCTAATAAGAATTAAACTTGTAGTCCCCGGGATGAAAGACATGCCTTTTACTTAACTAGAGCACGGAGGTAATACGAGTTTTTAAAAAAATTTTCCTTTTCAACTGCAGATAGCAATATTTGATTCTATGAACAGGGAATGGCGCTGTTCAAAACAATGAAGCTTTAGCCAATGGCGAGGTATGAATGACCCTTTTTGAAAGGTTATTCATGTCATCGCATGTAAACATGAGATCCTCTCCTCGATCTTCTCTTCTCAATCAAAACGTTTTTCACAATTGTATGCGAAAACAATTTATTCGTGTCCAATCCAGACGCCCCTTATGAAAACGCCTATGAATATTATAACATATATAGAATAACAGGAGTTATGATTGTGATTACGAGTTATTGGAAATTGAAGAGTAACTTCGATTTATATTAATATTTAAGTGAGAATATGCCAATCAAACGTTTTATATTTCATGCAAACTTCTAATTTTTAATAAATATGAAAATTTCGTTATACCCTTTCAGTCATGTTTTTTATGAAAGAACTTTTCTTTAAGTAATAACAATTTACTACAATTCTCTATATTATACTTTTGCTGTTAACAGTACAATCGGGTGGGCTTATTGCCACGTGGTAATATCTTCCAACTAATCATAAAAATGATAAGTGAAAACCGGATAAGAATCTTCTTTAAAAACCCAGGGTCCTAATGAGAATGAAACTGTGTATCTTTTTGTCAATGATAATGGATTCGAGTCCGAATTGTAGCGCTTTTAAGGAGAGTTTTTCTCTTTAAAAAGCACTATATAAATTGTATTTATTTTTATTATTATTACCTAATAGAAGCCTTACTAACTAGACCACTATAATCGTATGTTTATGTCTGCATCCCTTATAGTTTTCATATCGATTGGAGGTATACTGGTACAAAAAAGTAAATTCATGTATTTAAGAAATACACCAGAAGTTAAATATACGTGTTTTTTCAATTATTTCAAAATTGACATAATTCAATAAATAAGTCCAGTATTGTATAGCGCTTTTGTTGTTTACCATACAGCTTGTCGGTATTATTGTCATGTGTGAATCTTTTACAACGAAATACAAAGATGCTATAGAGACCTGAAGTAAAAACTATTCAGTGTCTTTTTTTTATTGAAACACGCAATCGCCAAGCTGAAAAACAGGCGCCTTGGATGGATTCCCAATATTTCTGTATGGTGCGGAAACATTGGCATTGAAACAAATATAAAACAATAAAATAGACGTTTTACAGATCTGGTGCTAGCGGCGTATATTGATGTGCCTTGGACAACCGGTAGAACAAATTCATCAATTTCGGAAGAGCAACAAATCGAACAGCGTTTGTGTTTAATTACACAATTGCGAATCTTCAGGTACTTCAAACATATTATATACTGAATGATACAACGGAGAGCCTGGGTATCCAAGGGGGAGAGTAAAGGCCCCAATCACTTAATAGATCACTAACGTGATGGACAGACCTGGTAAGGATTGCAACCAACAGCTCACTTTACGAGTCTAAAGCTCACACCAATTCACGACTTCTCTGGAAAAAAACATAAAGAACTTAAAGATTAACTTTACTGTTGAAAGCGTCCTTAATGGATTTATTTGGTATTAGAACCCTTGAATTGTTCAGCAGTCTACTTATTGAATTTATAGTGTGTTAAAAACATAATCTCCGGGAGACGTTGTACGAGACGTTGAGATTGTCTTTAAATGATTGATTTGGTATTTGAACCCTTGAATTGTTCGGCACTCCACTAATTGAATTTATAGTATTTTACAAATGTTACTCCGGGAAACGCTGAACATTGAGATTGTCCTTAAATTATTGATTTGGTATTAGAACCCTTGAATCGTTCGGCACTCGACTAATTGAATTTATAGTGTTTTACAAATGTTACTCCGGGAAACGCTGAACATTGAGATTGTCCTTAAATTATTGATTTGATATTAGAATCATTGAATTGTTCGGCACTCTACTAATTGAATTTATAGTGTTTTACAAACGTTACTCCGGGAAACGTTGAACATTGAGATTGTCCCTAAATGATTGATTTGATATTAGAATCATTGAATTGTTCGGCACTCTACTAATTGAATGTGTAGTGGGTTAAAAACGTTACCTTCAGGAGACGTTGTACATTGACATTTTCCTTAAATGGTTGATTTGGTATTAGAACCCTTGAATTCTTCGGCCGTGCACTTATTAAATTTATAGTGCGTTGAAACGTTACCTCCGGGAGATGTCGTACATTGAGATTGTCTGGACTTCAGAGAACAAACCTTGCTAAGGCAAAGTGAGCAAAATGAGTGGATTGCGTTTTCAGTCATTAGCCTTATTTTATGGAATAAGCTTCCTTAGGAGTGTTTTGAAAGCATTAAAATCTTTAAGTGACTTCTTAAGATGACAACTTTTGAAAGATCGTTAAATGTATTTGATGCGTTCTAATAGTACTTTACGTCACTACATGAAGCCAAATACTGTACAGCACTTATATAATTCACATATACGTGTATGATTACTTCTTTGAGTTTTTATCTTGAATCATCGATAACCTTATAATTAATTATTTTTACAGCTGGTTTTATACCAATAGAAAAAAGGCCAAAAAAATTTATAACTTTATAACTTTCCCTTATTACTAAACTTTCTCCGTGCGATTGAGCTAAGCCTACTTAAGACGACCTCTACATCGATTCAAATATCATGACGGTATGATAAATATGATTAACATAATACTTTTCTGTTCAATATTCCAATACCAACTCCGTTTTATACTATTACCTTTTTAATTGCATAAAGTACAATTACTAAGGCTTATTGACTTATAGCAATCTCTTTCGACCAACCAGAAAGTTGTTGTAGAAATTCGTAATCACGGGGCTGAAAAATAAGAGCCTTACCAACTTTGTTACAAAGGTCAAAACATGGAATTCTTAAATCTTTCATAATGTATATTTAACTGTATTATCATAAAAAAACTGTATTATCATGAAAAAATTGCATCATAAAATAACTGTATTATCATCAAACAAAACAATCGCCTTAATCCTCAAATGCTTAAAAAGTCTCGGTCATCTATAAGTACTGCCATTCCATTAAGTTATTATATTAAATCTAATATTATACCATATATAATGCGATCAATGTTCCCAAAACAGGGGTTCTGTAATAACGTAGGCTATTCTTTGAGATTCTTCATGTTTTATTCAATTAATTTTTGATCAAGAAAAAACCGATAACTCGCATTGAATCCTATGGGAAGTCGATTTCCTGGAATAATATTTCTCTAACATTTTTTTTCATTAAGATATTAAGCCCTTTCAAAAAAAGTGATTTGTTCAGTGTTATTAAATAACGTGGAAAAAGTAAAGCGCGTTACATAAGAAAAACTGTGATTTAGCTTCATTACTCTATATTAATTAATTTAGTACAACAAACAGTCTTCTTTAAACCATTAAAAATATATACAATAAAAAAAAATGAGAATTTCGAGTGCGAATGAATAAAAAATTATTATGTTACAAAAAGTATAAACATAAAGATAATACACAAAAAAAACATATCATGTATACTACATATAATACAAGCATAAGAAAGGCCAGAACTCAGGAAGGCCAAAGCTGTAACATAAAATATCATGTATACTACATATAATACAAGAATAAGAAAGGCCAGGACTCAGGAGGACCAAAACCGTAACATAAAAAAATGTTTGAAATAAATAAAAATATTTACGTATAATTCGGAAATTAGTTTGATGTTTCTCTAATAAATATCATAACGACAAAAGTTTCGTTGCTTTCTCCATTCCCATCATGCTGAATTTATATTATTATAAAACATAATAGTTAAGAGTATTTTTGACTTTTTTTCTGCGGTTTTTTGAGTCAGTTTGAAAATGGAATTCAAATGTTTTTTTCCCGGTACTTGTTGATGCTTTTTAACAATCGTAATAAAAAATGTGACATAAACCAAAAAAAATATATGTATAACGTATAGCGACAATACCGTTAGTGATCATGTGTGATAAAAGTGGTAAAACATCGTAATGGTAATTTGACACTCGAAGATTAACATATGTCCACTCTGAAAGACCGATTGCCACAAATGACGACCAAACCAAAACTTTAAACGACAATAACAAGCATTCTATGACAAGAAATATATTTAAAATACTAAAAGTATCTAAAACACCGTCCATAATAATTTTGTAAAGAGTGCCTATATGGATGTGTGGGTACCTTACAGATTGAGCGAAAAACGTTTATAGTTCAGGTCTCCGAAAGAACTTCTACAAAATATGCAATGAAAACAAGCCATTTTTTAACAAATGGTAACAAGCCACAAAAAAAGGTTCTGAAATAAGCAAGATTAACCATCTAAAACGCTAGTTTTCATCCGGAAAATATACTGTGTATCTTATGGGATCGGTAGGGAATCGGCTTCGACGAGTCCCTCCAACCCAACCAAATGGTCATTTCGAGAAATATTGTTTACAATTGGACCAATTAAATGCAACAATATACCCGGAGAGTCCAGAATCTGCTAAATTGAAGGGTGTCATATTGCATCAGGACTCGCCAGGGTCTCTTTGCATACCCAGCAAAAAATAGTAAGGCTAGACTTGTATACCCTACCCCACCTGCAATATTCACTGGACCTAGACCTTCCGATAATCATTTATATCGGCACCTACGAAATTTCCTTAAGAAGAAGAACTTCACTTCTCTGGTGGGCTGCAAAAATATTTTGAAGCAATTCCTCGCCCAGAGAGATCCTAGTGAAAATTTGAAAGGAAAGAATTTTAAATAAGACGAAAGATGGCGTGAGGTAGGGACATAAAACGGTGCAAGCACAGAATAAGATAACATCTTAATATAAATAAATTGCGCTTGAATTAGGTCTAAAAATACGACTTTACTTTCCGTATGACCCAATATATAAGTCATTTAGAAGATTATCCTACCTGACCTTCATTAATGTCATTATCATCATATAAGTTACATAAGGAACACAGATGCTCGGTCCACAGTCTAGCACTTCACATCCTTCGAAGCCGTGGCGAAATCCATTCTGAGGCGATTTAAAGCTATTGTTATCGTTTATTTTAAGGACGTTGGAGACTATCCTAAGGGCCCCGAGGCCTAGGGTGAGCCCCAGGGACGAGTCATTCTGAAGTCTTATTTGCGAATATCTGCCTCTTCTAGATTACCAAGAAAGATATATATGTTACGTATCTCAAATGAATCTTAATTACATGTTATAACTACAATCTTCCTATGTTTTAAATATTTTTTCATTTCGAAAATAATTAAAAAATAAAATAACACTTAGAACAGAGATCTGTTAAGAAACAAAATTTAATAAATTACAAATATTTATTGATAACTACAAGGACTTTTTATTTCACATTTACTTATTTCTCTCAATATGTAAAACAAAGCCGAGCATATAATGAGAACGGGATTGGAAAGTTCGAGAGCAAAACTTAAAGAGAGCTTGAGAGCAAAACCAAGTGAATGAAATATTGAAAGAAGGAAATGTGAAATGTCGAAAAACCATAACAAACTGCATGAGAATATGCATGGATGTAGAAGAAGCGAAAGACGTATGTCAGTATAGAAATATTTAACGGTATGCCTTCTCTGCTTACCTCAGCGAGGAAACGTCGTGGTGTATGTATATAAATATTAATGTATTTTTCATGAAGATGATGATGATGAAAGGTATTCCCTCTTAATCAATTATATTTGACAGCCCTATTGCGGATGGAAGATGCCTGTAAGTATGTAGGTGTGTTGTGTGCAAGTTGTTGCATTCAGCTATCACACAGTCAAACAAGCATAAAAACTCAAAATTCTTAAAGCAAGGAGATCAAAGTTTCAAGACAATTGTCAAGTTTTTAATCAGCTTGAGCCCCTCATTAGGCGCTCTTTTTACAAAACGCTATTTTAACGTTGCTAAATAGCACAATAAGGATTTGTGATTAACAAAATATAAGCTACAGATAAATATAGATTCAGATGTAAAATGGTCTAAGAGTTAAACATGTTTGGAAATGAATCCGCCAGGAATCGAACCTGGGGCACTAGCTTTCTTAGCAGTAATGTTAACCGTAAGAACTGACCACCAATAATTATTTTTTTAATATAAGCAAAATGAAATGGTTTTAAAGTTAGACTTATATGAAATGAGATTAAAACAAATGTTAATTCGTTGAAATTTTAATGGAAATATTTTTGACCAATATGAAATAAGTTCATAACAAATGTTGATCCTTTGAAAGTTGGATGGAAATACTTATATCTTGTATGAAAGGATATCAAAACAAATGTTCATTCATTGAAAGTTGAATGTAAATATTTGTGACCAATATGAAATGAGATTAAAACAAATGTAAGGGAAATCTCTATTACGATTCCCGAAACTGTTTTTAAATATTTAATTGAAGTTTTTTTTGGCACACAAATAGTTTCACGTAAACAAACGTTAATCATGTACCACGTGTACCCTCCACATCTTAATCGCATCCCCTTGCAGAATTTCAATCTAGGACTAATTTATTCATACGTATGTAAATATTTGAATCAAGGACTCAATTAGCATGCATCACCTTAAATGACTGACAAATAACCAAATCCTAATTACTATCTCTTCACAGAGCTACACATATTTAACTATAGTATAGTAAGTAATACACATCAGGCTTAAGAAAGAGACTGTCGCTTTGTAGAGCGTCGGCTCTGTCGCACGATGCACTATCAGTCCGATGTGTATTACTTACCGCCGGGTACTATACATATTTTACTTTTTTTTATGTTGATTTTGAATCTCTTGCAGTAAAAATCATTCTTCGGAGGCAGTGAACCGGTTGCATCTCCACCTTTTTAGCGACCTTCCTAGCAAGCGATGCCCTGCGGTGATCTCATGTATGGTATCCTATCACTACCTAACCATCCACATAGTCAGGCCAGTAAAATCTTCTCTTGCTGCTCCATCTGATGATATCGACTGAGTTGTAGTTACATTTTATAATATACGTGTGTATAAATATAAATGCATAGGTTTAAATAAAAAATTGTGCTATTTATATCTAAATATAATGTTAGGAACTATATAATGTATTTTATTATATTACATTTCCGTTCTATACCTTGTGGGTTTATAACTATGTGGCGATCTCTTTCGATCAATCAGAAAAGTTATAAACAAGTCTAAACATTTAACCAAATACTCAAACTTTTTTTTAAATCTGTGTACCACTGAAAACCGAACCCGTAACCTGCGTGTTGAAAGGCTGCGAATATAATCACGTGTCGACAAGTCAAAATATGAATAAAATTTTTGATTTACACATACCATCGTATTAATGCTATATACCATTGTATCAATGTTAAATACCACTGAATTAATGTTATACATACCATAGTATCAATGTTATATACCATTGTATCAATGTTGTACATACCATTTTATCAATGCTGCTTATCGGTTTAAGAACAGGTATTTATGTCTAGTTAGTTGGACAAAAACCAATTCGACAATTTTATTTCCCTCTTACCTCCTCGTTATACCATCATCATCATCATCATTGTCAACCAGGGTCGATCCACTGCTGGATGAAGGTCTCCCCAAGTTGACTCCAAATAGTTCGGTTTTTTTGCTCGTTGATGCCATGTGATGCTGCCATGCTTCCTGATTTCATCTATCCAGCGTACCTTAGGTCTTTTTCTGGGCCTCTTTATGTCTCTTGGGTACCATTGGATTATTTCGGATGTCCATAGGGAATCCGACATTCTGGCTACGTGTCCGGCCCATTTCCACCTAATTATTTGGCACACCTTTATAACGTCTTCTACCTTTGTTATATTGTTATATCCTCGTTATATACTCGTAGATAAATGTTAATATCGAATAACTTATATCGAATGACTGTCAGCTCTTGTTAGCGGCATTTGCGTATTTAAACCTCCCTTATTTTTTGTTTAGCTTATTAGATAGAGTTCTTTAGACTAAAAAGTATTTTTTTAGTATATATTTATTCGTTCCAGAATACTTCTTTGAGATCAATATTAACGAAATTTTCTTTGATTCCCTTCGTTATTCTCGAATGAATTCCTTTTCAATAGTTCTTCCATTATCGATGCAGATTGGTAATTTATTTGTTTTTATATTTACTGAAATTCAAACCAATTTTTTTCTCCTAATAATCTGTCATGAATTAAAACAGTTGAACATATCCAAGATAGGCTGATTGATAGGAAAAAGCAGTTGTACATCAATCCCTATTTTTTTTTCTTCGAAATACTGAAGTTGCTTCGAAATACTGAAGTGGCTTCGAAATACTGAAGTTGCTTCGAAATACTGAAGTGGCTTCGAAATACTGAAGTTGCTTCGAAATACTGAAGTGGCTTCGAAATACTGAAGTTGCTTCGAAATACAAACACCGAGATAAATTACAGTAATCTTTTAATTTACGTGGGTAATTGGTTCCAAGAAAACAGTAAGTGAATTGGGCCACCGAATTAAAAATGGATAATACTTTACACATTCTTTTTTTACTTAGTTAAAACACTTCAGTTATATTTTAATAAGCAAAGTTGTTCTGATAACTGCTCGTTATAAAGTACATTTTGATGAGAGCTGTGCGACTTATTTATACGTATATAACATTACGCCGTCGCCTTGCTAGGGTATACATACAGGGTAGAGCGCCAAACTTTCCTCTCTAGACACATATTTCGCCTCTTTCACATCACTGCATCTTCTCATACAGCTCTTTTAATTTTTTTTTACTACTTACATTTCCTACTTTCAAAATATCATACACTTGATCCAAGCACACTTTCCTTGGCCTTTCTCTACCACGCCTATCACTCATATTTGCACTGTATATTTGTTAACAGCGGCGGCTGGCGTTGGTGCGCTGAACAAGATAAATAATTCGCAATAATTAAATTATATATTCGCAAACATGACTTCCAAAAATGTTAAATATTTGTATAGATTAAATATGTATAAGAATACTGACAAATAGCACGAGTATTTTTATTTAAGTGAAATTCTAAAAAAATATTCTTTTCAAATTGACCGGCCAAGTTTGCCAATACTACCGGAGCGATCTCCAATACGCACCGGACGGAAACGCAAAATCATATAGGGCAGACAGAGACATAAAGTAAACCGTGAGACAGTGATATTTCATATTTGCTCAGCATCTCGAGGTGCGTTGGTGCTCACCTTATCAGCGAACCTCGGGACCAGCCGCCGCTGTTTCTTAAATTAGTATTTTTCAACACATAAGTCTTTAATTCACATTCGTTCTTAATCACTTCTTTCCGTATGCTATCATACATTGTACCTCATGTATTTTTCTAAGTGGACGCATTTCCATGGCATTTATTCACCTTTTTTTAGTATTTTTACGATTTCAAATTTCACTCCCAAACTACTTCTAAAATATTGTTGTAAATTATCATGTGAGCATATCTTGAAACTGTCGCGTTTGAGTATATATGTGTTAATGCCCCATTGACTTTGTTTCTTATCCCTACATGCCGCTCAATATCTTTCGTAAATCTTGAATCATACGAGAAAATACTGCTTAAGTAGCAGAATTCTTCAAACTATAATATTTCATTATTCATCCATATATCACTTTTATATAATATCCTTGACTGTCCCGCTGTTCCCTCATACCTCGTTGCAAATGTTCAGTCTCTTTCCGATCAATTCAATTATACCACTCAAACACATATTATTTACTGGCTTTATCAGTTCACCGCTTTTATTTTTAACGTCGTTCTTTACTGTCCATGCATAGACTATGTAACCAGTTATAAACCAATGTTAGGCTCGCTTCGTCATTTGCATGTTTTCAAAAGATACAGAAAAAAACTCTATATTTCATGTTAGTAATATAATTTGTCTTATTCCTTGTTTTTTTATCTTCTCGCCGCCCCTTTCTTTTTCTTTGACGATATCTCACTTTTATTTTTACTATTTATACTGTTCATCTATTTTATAAAGGGGAATAATCATTTACGTATTTTTTACTTCCTTTATTAACTAAATTTGGTTGGTTGGAAGAGATTTCCAAATGACAATAAGCCCACCAGATTGTTTAACATGGAAGTGTTAAATAAATTAGTAAATATATCGGGATAATTTATTTATACTCGTATAATATGATAAATAAAATTACAAAACTTACAAATTACTTAACCTATTAAAAACCCTTAGATTTTACCTAAAACATTGTTTCACAACCTAGCGATTCCCCAAATGATAAAAAAATGATATAAACAGTTAACAATTTTCCTGCAAAAGCTTATAATTTATGAAATAAATATGACCCATTTTAAAAAAAATTTGTTTTCCTTTTGTAAAAAAAAATATTTTATTTCTGCGACCCACAGGTTAGGAAACGATGATATAAAATGTCACAATTACTTTTGAAAATTTTCAAATAGAATAAATAACGTAAAAGTGAAATTCACGTAAATCTGAAAGACACAGAAAAGTGATTCTGAATCCTTTTCGTACACAAACAATTTTTCAATTAAATTTTATTACACAATTAACCCAAACAGATACATTTTTTATGGAAATCTCAGTCTGTTTGCATATTTTATATTAACGCCGTAAGCCGGCCGTGTTTTTTATCTTCCAGATAGGGAAAAAAAATCCCATAATTGTAATTAAATATGTAATGTATAAACTTTAGATATAACATAAATTTAAAAATAACCCCTTTAAATTTAATGTGGATAACGATGTCAAAAGTTGAATTTTATTTTCAGTTATCATAGTTAATTACCTGGTGATAAATTAAACAATTCCCGGTTATATCCGTTCTTTACAACCATATCGTAGCATTTTCACCGAATGGACCATCAAAAATTTAATTATACCACAGGTATAAAAATTCTTTTCATTTGCACAGATTCTTTCAACTAGGGATGGAAATAGGGAATATGTTTAAATAAAGGTAATATTAATAAGGTGACCTAGTTGGTGATATGTTTGACTTCCACCTGGAATTTTGGAGTTTGCTTCCAGATGGATCCCAATAAAGAAATTAAAGCGTCCCATTTTGGTAGAAGAGTTCGTCAGGTAATAATACTTCATGATGACCTCCATGACCGAATTAGTAAGGAACCTGTCTTCCACCCCGGAGGTTGTGGATTCTACTTCTGTTGGAATCCTGTTTTAAAAAAATCCAGTATGGTTTCCACGGAAAATCTCTTCGTCACATTTTTATTTGGCTGGAAGAATAATACAATAAAATACTCATACCGCCAGGTAACAATACTCGAACCGAATACCAACACTTGCAATAACGGACCACAACTTCCGTGCCTACTCCAGTTCCTTTAAACTCGAAATCTCGATTACTAGGACCGAAGAAAATATTGTCTCCCAGCCACGCTCTTCAATATGTCAGAATCACTAATTAAGATATGTTTACCACATGTAAAAAATACTATCATCGTACCATTCCCGCACATTGATAAATAAATGTTGTAACCAAAAATTCAGGATAACAACATAATGTACCCAAATAAGCTGGTTGGTTTGAAGAAATTGATGTACAACAATAAACTTGCAAGATATACCATGTATAACGATGTAGACAAAATAATTAAATTGAATAATAAGAGAAATCATGGTTCAGGTGGAAGCCGAATATCGTGGTTGGAAGAGCCTACTATAGTTATTTGGAGAGACAACTGAGCAGCTCTTTTTAATAATTGCTAACAAGATTGTAAAAGTTAGCATGATAGGCAACTTTTGCTATACAGAAGACGATGATCAAATATATTGTCATAGTTGTGCATACATTTTATATACAGCTGTTTGTTGTGCATTCATTTTATATACAGCTGTTTGTTGTGCATACATTTTATATACAGCTGTTTGTTGTGCGTACATTTTATGTACAGGTGTTTGTTGATACATACTCGTACATTCGAACTTTTGAATCACTTCATTCACTGATTGTATAGGGTCTTTCAAATTGAGCGGTTTTTTTAATTAAATTTTTTTAAATTCTTCAATAAAACACAATTTGCTTTGATTTAAAAAAAACTTTTTATTGGTCATTGAAGTATAATGTATGACATTTAAGCACAAAAAACAATATCCGCCAAATGTCCATCTCTTGCAGCTCCATATAAACTTTGACATGGTTTCCCAAATAAAAAATGTCTTCAATTGCTTCCCATTTGCTGCACACGCCACCCTAATATCTAACAGGAAAGTCTGGTGCTGTTACTCTTCCTTATCTACCCCGATAAGAAAAAGGCGTGATGGAATGTAATTATATTTTCTTAAATATATTTGCTGAAAATTTACATCCCTACTTTTCACATTTCTCGCGGTGGTGTTTCTTGCACAGCAAACTTTACCTTATCTGTCCTCTTTTCGACATTCCCACAGCCATAAGTCCCGAATGACTATATTTGCCACCTGCATCTCCTGGCCATAAAGTCTTCCCTTGTTCTCTCGCATCAAGATATGTACATTCTCTTACACATCCCAAACTCCTCCGCAATTGTTGATGTCACTTTATTATTATACCCGCAAAACGTATTTGTTCTGTAGATTTTTTTAAATTTTAATATTAAACACCGTTGATACTTAGACCAGACTTTTTAATGATAATTAAATTTTGTTATCGTTTCTCATTTATTTTTTAAGTTAGTTATTTTCTACAAGAATGGTTTGCTGTAAACATATTTTTTCCCTGAATATTTAACTATAAATCACTTTGTTATTTAGGAGGATGGTGACCTAATTGATGAAAGAAGATGGGTTTTTTTCTCTTCATTTACATTAATTTGTAATCTTTTTACTTACCTGATATTATTACTCCATGAGATAAAAACAGGTTTTTGGTATTTTATTGTTGGTGTTTATGAATTATCTTTTTTGTGTTTTATTTAGCAAAAAATTCGACTTTAACTTTGTGGAACTTTATATTGTAATATAACGCAATACATTACCTTATTATTATACTTATTACATTCAGTCCAGCTTGGCACGTTTGTACCTCCTATCTCGAGGCTATCTTCATCTGGAATGGTTTCTGTTTGTTACGAGACCAGTTGCTTGCTTTGTTACGAGACCAGTTGCTTGTTTTGTTACGAGACCAATGCATGCTTTATTACGAGACCAATGTATGCATTGTTACGAAACCAATGATTGCTTTGTTACTAGACCAATTGCTTGTTTTGTTATGAGATCATTGCATGCTTTATTACGATACCAATACAAGATCAAAGTGGTTTCATATTATATCGGGAATGTGAGTGGTATATTGAAGCATTTGGGATTAATGTAATTAGTGGAATACCAATGTGTTTTATTGTTATGTAAACATCCTAATATGGAGTCCACATTGTTAAAGCTGAAAACTAGGATAAAACATTTCTTTCCCTTCTTTCAAAGACCTGTTGAATTTAATTTGTAAGTTGACTGTAGGAACTTTGTATGATACTTTTTCTTACCTTATTCCATGTATTTTGGATTTCGATTTCCAGTTGTAATGGTCCTAGCGTTGTAGGAATATCGAAGAAAAAAATCTTCTGAAATCGACGTTCATAATATTAAACCATCATGTTGCTGATGAGCGTCTCCTTCATCTTCAGTTTGGGGGTAATTCAAACACTTTCTCAACCATTAGATAATCGTTTCTACGCATGTCCCTTCTTGTTATTTTTGCAATAGGAGACTTTAAATATATGACTTTTTTTTGTTATTCGTTTAGTTTAGCCACATTTCCCATTTTTAGCATTGATTCACGATATTATATTATAAAATGTTTAATTAAATCATCAAATGTTTTCACTTTTACTTCGTGTTTTTTTATTTAAAAAATAACCATTTATTACATTTTTATATTATTTATAGTTAAGACATTAACATTGCATAGGTTGAAAGATATTTTAATTTGTTTCATCAAATACATACCGTTACATAAAGTGGAATAAACAGTGTTTGATAAAACAAATCAATTTATTCGTTTTCACCAATCTTATAAATTCAGAGCGGCAATATTGGTACCTAGGGAATTAATTTTTTTAACGCCTGATGTATTAAACTATGTTTCATGGGGATTATTTTTAAACAAACATCGTGGTCTAGTTTGTAAAATAAATGGTACTCAAAAAAATAAAAAAGTGTCCCAGTCTGGCAACAAAACTCGTAATAACGCAAGAAATATGTGAATATTCTTCGCGTGGGATGGTTTTACCAACACTGCAAGTTCCATGCCAGCTTCAACCCTGGTTCAAACTATAAAGATGGAAATAGATCATCAATTGTGGTATGTAATAAGGGAAGTCTAAACTATTCAGCAGTTGGAAACAGGCTGAGGGAAAGTAACACAGGGAGAAATATATAAATAGAGGACCAGGTAGGTGAATACATTTATCTAATTAAAGGCGAACAACAATTAGATTCCTTGATATTTCCTGATTTGTTTTCGACGGGATGAGATCTCCGAATCTCGTGTAACGTTAAGGTTGAACACTGGGAAAATGTTGATTCTTCAGATTCTCAATAGAGTCGACAAACCCAAATATTCCGACCGAAAAGTTTCAGGTAGTGGGATCTTGTCTATGGAACAGTATTTCGTCCTTGATAAGACAAATCTCCAAATTGGCGAAGTTCTTTGTAGAATTCAAAAGTCACTTTTCCTCTATAAGTTAATGGTTGAGTTAATTAGGATTAATAAGCGCTCTTGAGATGACCTTAAAAGTCGAAATAGCGCTACATGAAAAAAAAAATACTATCAAATCAGAGTTTGGTTTGACCTACCTATGATATTTCACATCGAAATAAACGTATGGAAGATAGCGATGAAATTATTTATCTTTTTCCTGACTAGTAAGATACTTCTGCAGAATAGTAAACTGCTCACATAGTCATCAACTACAAATTTCCCCTACTTTGTCACCTTCCAACCGGGCGTTTACCTGTAGATTTCCTCAACCTGAACACTCTCACCG
Organism: Odontocerum albicorne; assembly: GCA_949825065.1. Classification (NCBI taxonomy): domain Eukaryota; kingdom Metazoa; phylum Arthropoda; class Insecta; order Trichoptera; family Odontoceridae; genus Odontocerum; species Odontocerum albicorne. Next base: position 40,633,620 of record OX463844.1, read on the forward strand.
AACGTTTTCCTTATCTTGAACACAAGTTTGGAGTATGATCATCTAGCATTCTCAACACGTGTCTCAACCAAGGACACCAATCAAGTCAAAGAAAAAATAACAGAATTCGTATTGCATATAGTATCTCTGTCTCTGAGATCTCTTTATAATACATTGGTTAGTAGTATCCCACATTTTTTAATGGATATGCCTGGATATAACTCCTTAAACGTTAGAAAAAATCTACGAGTTCCTACATTTTTGTGCATATGAAAAATTACGAACACCTTTCTTGACAAACCTTTGTTAAGTGTACTCGATAGTATTATTTACGCTATTCTGATTTAGTTTTAAATCACGTCACTACTCACACACGGAATGATAGTTACCGATATTGATATCTTCCATATTTTGGAAGTTAAATTGAGGATAAGACTCCATAATAATCTTTATAAGGATAACTTTGAAGATATAGCTATAATTGTTCCTTTTTGTTTATTTTTAAAGTCTTATCAATTTTATTTTATTTTGTGCTATATCCATTTTTATCAAAAAATAGGTTTAAACCGGTATCAAATATAAAGTGGAATTTAATAAATGAAATAAAGATTATAAATTAGTTTCGAACGATGGAAATGAACAAGGAACCCAGAGTAGAACAATGTGGCATTTATCAAAGGGGTAATATAAATTCATTTTAAAACGTATTTGGAAAGTAAAATATTTTGAGATATTTACAAACATCTTAAAGAATATTAATTTCAGAAAAGTTGTATTTATTTTTCGTACTGTCTAAATAATCCGTTTTTATTTTGTTACAGCATTAAGAAGTAGAAATTAAATACTTCAGTACGTAATTTTAATTGAATTGTTTAGCAAGCTAAACTAAATCAAATACATTTTACAAATAACTTTAGAATATCGTTGTGTTTCGAACTTTTTACTTGTAACTTGACCAAGTAAATAATAAATATACATTTTAAGGAAAATCTCTGGACAAGTTGTAATAATTTACGGTTTTCTATTCGATCGATGAGGATGCCTAGTTGTTTAGACTATGGTCTTCTTCCCGGTAGTTTTGAGTTCGATTCTCGATGGTGCTAGAAATAAATTTAAAAAAAAAGGTTCACCAGCCTGATTAAACACTATTCGCAATAATTGCACACGCTGTAAACGTATGTGAGTGTTATTGCCTATACTATTGTATTTACAAAAACGTTAGATGAACTCTGAATCAATCGCTTACTCCAATGCTTATTAATCTTAAATCTCGATTACTGGGGCCGAAGAAAATATTGTCATTCGACCACGACCACGTATTTAAGAGCCCGACCATTCGCAAAAGAATTCGACCTTGTTAATTGAATTTTCTGAAATCGGTATGTTCCATTTTCGGTAAAAAAAGTGACGATTGAACTCCTTAATAAACCGTATAGATATAATACTCATAGAGACACTTCACAGCGAAAAATGAGTAACATTATTCCAGTTGTCAATGTGTAATTTTCAGACTTTGGATAAAGTTATTGGGTTAAACATGTATCAAATGTAAAAAAAATAAATTATAATTTGAAATACAATTTATTAAATATATTATTTATTGTTAAGGCGTGAACATTGTGGGAGGTTTCAAGACATTGTAGTTTGTTATATCAAATACTATTTATTTAACTTTATGTAACGGTATAACCCTACCAGTTTCAAGGCTTTCATCTTATCATCAGAGGAGCACAAACAAGTATTGTTCCTTGTTCCCCTGATGATGAGATGAAAACCTTGAAACCAGTAGCGTTATACCGTTATATAAAGTGGAATAAACAGTGTTTGATATAACAATTTATAAGTTATTTAAAAAATAAGATTTATTATATTTTTAATTAAAATATAACAACGTCGCGATTTTATTGTCAGTTGAGTACAATTTAAGAAGGACACGAAATACGATCCCAGAAATTATAATGTGTCATATTACAGTACAACTTGGTGGGCTGTTTATCATGTGGCCATATCTTCCAACCATCAAGAAATATATTGTAGATGTCTTGAGGGAACAGCAATTTCTTTTTTTTTTTTATCTGGATTACAACGGGAATCAAAACTATTACCCTTGGGTAAAAGACAGGATTCTTACCCACTAGGTCACAGAGGTCATTATTATACTCGTACAATGAAAATGTAAAGATGAAGTATGCCAGTATACATAAAGTTGAATAATTAACTTCGGATATTCCTCTAAGAAACACGTATTCCTTAGAAGACTAATTATTACAAGACTTAAAAGTTTCCAACAACTTGTATCATCATATCAAAACATGTTATCGTAACTCTTTGTTCATCATAGTCTGTAAAAATATTTAACAATAGACACCCAAATCAAAATAAATTTATTATGGTAGATAATTCTATGGATATTACTATTAAAAAGGCTTCTTAACATGAAGCAGACTCCCTCCTCCACTGAAGAGTGTTAAAATTGAAGGTTAGTCAATACTACGGATATTTGTAAAGAAAACGTGTTGTGCGGATTGAATTCCTGTTTTTATCTGATCAATACGTTTTCTTATAAAAATTATGTATTTGTTTCAGTTGCTAGACAGACATCATAAAAAATATCAATTGTGACTGAAAACAGCCTATACTATATTGTTGTAATATCAAATCATAAAAAGGTTCGCAGGATATTTTACCGTTTCCCATGGAAATATTTTTCTGTATTCATAGCCTCTTAATTAGTGAAATTCCTGAAATTTCCGTAGCAAAACAACCCTTTCAAAAAGCTTTCAGACAAAAGAGTTTCAGCCACAAAATATGGAAAGTCTAACCTTTTTTGTTTTCACCCGTGTAATTAAAAACGTCTGTTGTGATTTTTACAATGCCAATTTTAATATTCATAAATCATTTTCTTTTATTTTATCACTAGCTGTATATTCAAAAAATATAATGAAAAAAAGTGGGATGGATTGGACACATTTTGAAGTAAAGTCTTAAAAAAGAGGGAGAAATACAACATGTACAACTAAGCAAACTTCAACGTATTTATTCGTTTCATATTCAACCTAAGAAAATACCATAATATAAAATTACACGTTATCATACTTTGTGATATTTTGAAATAACGAAACGTGGAAAGTTTGAGAAATCTCAGGAAATGGTGAATGGATCTAGAAGAGGCGAAGGACGTATGCCGAGATAGGAAAGTCTGGCGCTCTGTCCTTTCTGCTCACCCTGGCAGGGAATCACCATGATAGTGTGCGTGTATATATAATATTTTCCTTGACTGGTTGAATGTCAAAACGTGTATTCACTTCTGTCCCGCAACCCCCTTATTTCTCGTCAATTTTCCCATCACGAACTCACACTACCCCTCACAAAAGTATGCATTTTGACTTTTCTAGTTCACCACTGTTCATTATTCACGTAGTCTTTATAGTCCATGCTGTTAGATCAGCTACAAACCATCTACCAACTTTTTGTATCCACTTTGCACGGATTTCCCCTGTTACATAAGGAGCCCCTGCTTCCAGCGTTAGCTTATTCGCCAGGAAGAATATCAGCCAGGATTCTTCTCATTCCGCTAGGCGGTGCCGAGAATATATCCACAGTGTCATTCAGTTGGTTCAGGTTGATGAAATCTAACGAGGGCCTGCTACTAGTTAGCTTATTCGTAAGAAAGAATATAAGCCAGGATTCTTCTAACACTGTTAAGTGATAGTAATAATATATCCACGGTGTCATTCAGCTGGTTCAATATCTCTATACCAAGCGTGACTGAGTGTTTAGCCATGATATTCGTCCTGTAAGTTGGTATGTAGAACAGAGGGTGATTTCTTGCACGGCTATATTTATTAAGTACGTATTATAAACTTAGTGCTTCTAGAATCGCGGGACAGTTAAAGCAAACTTGAAAAACCTTTTGTAGGAATATCGCAATGTATTCTTGCCTTCTTGTTCCGAGGCTTCTATAGTTACACACCATGAGAAGTTTGACATGATGTGCATATTTTGGGTAATCGCCCTTTGTTCTGTACCATAGATATCTTGAGGGTTTTTTTTGTATTTGTTCTATATGGTTTTTATATTTGAGCTGATGAGGAGCCCAAACTATAGATGCATGTTCTAATTTGGATCTAACTAGATAATTATATAATTTTCAAAGGATAGCGGTACTGTTAAATTCTCTTGATATTCTCATTATAAAACCGAGCAGTTTGTAACAGTCCGATATCAAACGCGAGACATGGTTAACGAACTTGAGTCCGGCATCAAAGGTTACGCCCAAATCTTTGAATTCAGAAACTCAGTTTAATGCTGCTCCCTGAACAGTAAGTATATTGATGGTGGATTGGTGAAAACGATCGACTATAGGATACACAGACACATTTATTTAGGTTGAACAGGATATGACTTTGCTCAGTCCAGGAAACTAGAGAGTCTAGGTCCTGTTGTAACTGTGCACAGTTGTAAAGTGAATTAATCTTTTTGGTACAAGATGTGCAACATTGTTGACGTGGTACAAAAAGCGAGTGAAAAAATATATCTTACTTCAATCACACAACGTGTTTTTCCTAGTTTTTCAATATCGTTTTCTTCATCTGGCCACCGATGACCTTGTTTTTCTATTATCTTTAATGTAAATCCTCCACCCCTCCATATAAAACTTTGTAAATTTATTGAATAATTGTTTGTGTGAGACAATAACTTGGCAATAAGTCAATGTAAGTATAATATTTTTTACTGTCCAATATAACATAATTTTAAATCTTCTATGGTAAAACTGTAAAAAAAATGTCTGCCTTTTGCAAATGATGAGCCATTGCACGATGGTATGTATATATTTAATAATCAAACACTTAGTTAACCCTATAGTGCGCAATGATGCACATATGAATCAACCAAAGTTTTTCTAAATATTTTTGTGTTGAGTGGTATAAACAACCACTCATGCGCTGTTACAAATGTGATACAGTAATTTCCATGCTTTAAAAACACATAGGTTTAATGGAAAACTGTTTTACCGGTCAGTTTGGCAGTTGAAGTTTGACTTGTTGCGCGTAGATGACTTTTTGTGATTTGTTCCAGTTTGAAATCAAATTACTTTATTATTGGTGATCAAGGTAATCTTGTTTTTTTTCTTTTGTTCTTTAGTACATATGTATAAAATAAGTGAAGTTTAATATATCATTTCATTTATTTCATTATATCATATAATTAACTTACAAATGCGAAGTGATTCATTTATGAACCTTACTCTTTTTTTTAAATATAAATATATAAAATTTTGTTTTTTTTTTTCAATTTATATCTGAGGTATAGTAGTTAGCTAAGTGGGATTTGTACCGCTTCGTTTATTTTTTTTTAAGGCGGAATCTATAGAAACATATATTTATTTTTCATCCTATCATTCTACATTGACGAAGCGAAATAAGCAGCGACATCAAACTGATATTATAATCAAACGTTCTTGAGGCTTTATTTCAATGCAAGTAATCAATTGAGAGATTAATCATGAAATATTCTAAATAAAATCTATTTCTGCAAATTTGATTTTTTTTTAAGTGATAGACAGTGTTCGTGATTGACATTGAATTACGTAAAAAATATGACTGCTGAACTTGAACAAGGAATTCTTATCTTTGTCAATTGAACATTTAAATTGTTTTTTTTTATTAAGAAAGAAAAAACTTAGAATAACTTAAGATACTTATTAATAGATTTCTTAATACACCTTAAATTTCAGAATAGATTTCAGAAAAGATTTCTTAACCGACTTGATTTCAGAAAATATTACTTAACCGACTAGATTTCAGAAAATATTTCTTAACCGACTAGATTTCAGAAAAGATTTCTTAACAAATCTTAACATACCTTTTTTCTGAAAAACATTGATTTTATTGAAAAGTAGAATACTGGATAACATTTATTTTATTTTCAGGTTAATATTGTGGTCAACAAATAAATAAAAAAAACATCACTTTTGATTTGTTGTTTATCGTTGAAACTTTAATAGAAAAAAGTATAAAAATTAACACATTATTTTAATGGCCAACTGTTTCACTGCATAAACTTATTTTTCGTAATCACAGGTAAGTTTAAAACGCTGAGTTGTTATTTTTAAGTATGTTTGTTGCTAGAAATGTGTTATTTGACATATTTGCATGCTATGTTGTTTATTAGTTTTTTTTGTTAAAAAAATTGTTAAAAAACAGAATTAAAAATTTGAGCCAAATGTGGAGTGTATGGTTTATTTTGGACGAACATGAATTCGTGTATGGTTTATTTTTATCCAAACAACCAATCCGTGTCAATTACATTATTTGTTTGTAAAGCGTACAACTTTGCGGAGCTTTGTTATCACGTGTTATCCACAATAAAGAGAGATTTATTTGTCATCTATAATATAAATTATGCGTTAATATTTATTAGTTTCGAAAATCTATGAAAAATGATACAGGTTTTTAATTAAATAATTCATTTCTGAACGTATCATTTAAATTTGTAACAAATTAAAAATATCTACCAATATTTCTGACTGAAAAAAAAAATACAAAAACACTTTTCTTCTTCCCCTAACTTCAAAGCTGATCCCAACCAAATTTAAGGATCAAAAGCACTCATGCCACTGAGGTGCTATATATGTAGGGCTACCAAAAATATTCTTAGAATCAAATGTAACTGTTAAATGTGTCAAAAATGTTTAAACAAGTTCAATTAAGGTTATCAATGTCACATCGTAAATATCGCAATGCACTCGATATCTGCTCAAATGTCCATCCTCACAGTCAACATTACCATACCAATGGTCTAGTAGATAGTAAATTTGCCATTCAAAATTGTTGTCTTAGTTAGTTATGATCTATTTTGTACAAACTTGTTTTTTTCCCGGAGGTCTCAAAATATTTTCACGATGCAAAAAAAAGGATTTTTTGCTGGTTTTTCACATCCTCTTCAGCATTTGGCTCTCACGCGCAGCGTATCTACTCCAACCAAGCCACAGGTTAGGTTATGCAGCTCTTGCGTGCCTCCAGATAACGCATACAGTGGGCAGCTGCATATGATGTGGTCCATGGTCAGGATTTCCACGCACTCATAAAAATGCGATTCCTCATCATATTATTTGTGAATATTATATGAAGTACAGCCCACTCCATGTCTGATCCTATTCAGAGTACACTACTTCTTGCAAGGTAGGGAAAACCCTAGCAACTCCATCATTGGATCGTCCACAAGATGCCTGTTTTTACGTGGCACTTCGTCCAATGGGACCGCCATTTATCGGCAGTCAATCTGTTGTCTATTTGTTCCAGAGTCTTCCAGATTGGAGGATAAGAGGTAAGACGGAATGGCGGGGATTCTCATATTTCAGTTAAAACAAGTAGTGATCGATTTGCAATATTCTCTTTCACTCTTTAATGAGATTCTCTTCACAACTTAAACCAGGAAGTAAAATATTTTATGGCAATGGAAGCCAAGATCTTTGTGTAGACTTGTAAACCTGACATGACAATGAGGTGTAGAGGTGACAATACATATCGTTTCATGTATTTGCGTGACAATTAAGACATTGTGCGCACATGACACATATTAAACACATTAGGGCTATAACTGGCCACGGGAGATCCGCAGTGTTTGCATGTCTTATCCTCAAATTGGTTCTATTCCAGTAAGCTTATCTATGATGTTAAGCCTGCTCTTAAGCTTATCTTTTAAGAGTTGTGTATGGGGTTCAAATGTGAACGAACGATCCTGCCTGATACCGAGGAAGTAGGGATACGGCTGATCACTCACACGATCATTTGCAAATATAATAGCCTCATCTTCTAATATTTTGCGTTGTGAAGGTGAAAGATGTGGAAGTTGTTTTTGAAACATTTAATTTTAAGTACCATTCTGAAAGTAGTTTTCTATGGAGTATTAGATTATCTGTTTACATCATCGTTGGTTTTATTTGATTGTCAGTTTTCAGCCACCAACCAATGTCACATGTTAACACAAATTTTCGGCGTTTGGTTGGTGGAAAATTTGTATACACATTAAACAAAGCTATTGTCAGCACTTGTCCTTGCTTTTAACATAAGGCATTTTTATATACTTCTAGTGGAGTCCCAACAAGACCGATAACATAGTGCGATTTCTGGTCTTTCCGATTTCGGACTATGTGGAAGATTGTTATTTGGATATTACTTATATAAGATTGTTATTTAGAAAAATTATAGCATCTTCAAAATGTTTGTCTAACATTTATTTTTAACCTGAGAAAGTACGATTATATAACATCATACCAGAAGGCACTGGACTGGTTGAATGTAGGAAATAGGCGTATAATTCACATACCACATCTATTGTGTAATCTTGTTAATCGTACTGCCATCCTCTCTTATTTCACCGAAAATTTTCAGCGCCTTTCCGATAATGGACTCGCGCAGCGCTCAGACAAATATTGTTATTGACCTTCCCAGTTCACCGCTTTTCTTTTTTTACGTCACCCATTACTGTCCATGCAGTGAGCTTCTGGAATCAGTTACAAACTAATGTAAGTCTCGCTTCATCCCTGGCATGCTTTAAAAAGCGACTAAACTCTTAATGTATAGTCAGTTACTATATATAACGTGGTTCATATCTCTTTACTATCCTTTCCTTTTCCTTTGATTGATGATAGCCAATACATTTCGCAAGTACAAATAATCTTTTTTAATATTTTTTTCCGACCATGTAACTTGCTCTATTTATTTTTGTCTGGTTGGTTCAAAGAGATTGTGCCTGACAATAAACCCTTCAGATTGGATTTGCAATGAAGTGTTAAATAAATATGAAAATAGTGTTTAAGACTTGAATTCTGACTTAAAAATCCCATTTGCTTTCGAATTCGAAAGTTTAAAACTATTGAATCTATTTTATTTAGATTGGCATGATGATAGATGAATTTTTTTCAAGATATTTTCCCTTAAGATCTATTTTGTTCAAAAATATTATTACAATATGGTCTAAAATGGACCGAGAAAATAACTTTTTTTCCAATTTAGTTTATATTAGTAGGATGATAATCAAACTATCAGAGGATTGAATTTTTTTTCTGTCTCTCAAATGCACCTGAAGCCAAGTAAGGGTTAATAAAAGCAACCGCTAGAGGTCAATAATAGTTTTTTTGTTATTGTAAAGGATGTAAAATACATGATCCTCTAAAGATCACGTATTTTAATTTGTTTATGAATTATTCTGATTAATTTTGGGATCTTACCTGTTGTGCCAGGCTCTTGAAGTATGACTTGTTACTTATCAAATTAGTTCGAATCAGCTCTGCAAGATGTTTATTCGTGATCTGTAATCAGCCCTATACATTTTAATAATTTTACTACTCCACTTTATGTCATAGAGCCACATGCGGATGGCGAATTATGGTTTAGCCATGCTTGATCTATAGTAATTTGTTCATAATAAATATCCCGCAAGTGTTTTTGAAATGATAAATGAAGTAGACAACCCTGTAAACAAGGACACCATGTCACGGGGCGGAAGGGTGGTGGTGCTAGGATGGAAGTAGAGGGGACTATAATATAATTACGTCTCACCACTCGTGATTCGCCACAATTCGCTTGATTGCGTACAGCTCTTCGACATTTACTTAATAAGGTGTTCATGGTATTCTTTGTTTTTGATAAAAAAAAATCGAAATATTCGACAGTTTTCGTATAAAAGTCGACAGCACTTCTGTACATCAAAGTGGTAATCTTAACACAAAAGCCCTTTGAAGCAGTCAACTGACCTTTTTACACATTTATTTACCTTGATGAAAGATTTATTTATTACCTTGGTGAAATATTTGTTCACATATTTTTTTTAAAAATTGTTTTAAAAAAATATGTAACAGTTAAGATGTTAAGAAACTTTAATATAGAGGAAAAAAAATAAACATTAATACACATCATCACGCTGTGTCTTTTTAGGGGTAAGCAGAAACACAAAATCCACAATCTTATATTGTAGCATTTTTTTTCACGTGTCCAATATTGATAAATCTTGTTATGCAAAACCTTGTTTTACTCGTACTTCTAGTTGTGAATAATAAATTATGAATGAATGATTCGGGGCTACAAAGCCAATTTCTTCTTCAAAAAAATATCAAACGAAAAACTTGCTCTAATCTTATTAAAAAGCTACGATGATTGAAAATATAATTTCAAAAAATATGATTCATTAAAGGTGGATTCTCACTTACATCGTCGTTGCTGGGCTTCTTAATAGAGGATCCCCTCGCCATTCCAAAGTTAATTCAGTTGTGCATGCGCCGCCGGTAAGTGAGTGCACCGCTGTCGCACACCAGCAAACTCATCGGCCACACCACTGTATTGGATCCGATGGCACACCGAAGTGAGACGATTGGAGCAAACAGGCATATTTTACCCCCTTTTTTGATAGAATAGAAATGATTGAAGTCATAGATATCCTTACACCCCAATACTAGGCGAAAAAAATGGCTGTGTCATGCGAGAGCAGAAACAGAGTGCGGGGCTCGAACTGGCGACCTTCCGCACGGAAGTCCAATGCGTTACCGCGCGGGCTTGCGACTCACTTTACAGAGGATTTTAAAAATATGTTTTGAGTTCTATCCTAGACTAAGTCAGACTGTGGTCTGACTTAGTCTAGGATAAGTTTTACTGTATCTGATAACACCATTTAGAGAGCAAACTGTATCTGATAACACCATTTAGAGAGCAAACTGTATCTGATAACACCATTTAGAGAGCAAACTGTATCTGATAACACCATTTAGAGAGCAAACTGTATCTGATAACACCATATAGAGAGCAAACTCTTCTCAAGGTCGCTACAGCTCGGGACTCAGACGCTTTATTATTGACTGATAAAAATATGAATGGTTGAATTAAAATAGGCACTAAGTACCAAAAAAAAAACAAAAAAAAACTAAGTATGCAGTTTCGTTCTATATGTTATATTCTATGCGTATCCAGAAAGTAAGTGTACTGAGGCTCTCACGACCGGATGGATTTTATTTTCGACATGTTGGCTACCTTTCCGTGTAGCCTGACCCTTCTGCTCCGCAACGAGACCGTTTCGAGGTCAGTACATTGAGAAGTGTCGACGCGACAACACGTTTTGTGAAAAATGTCAATCCAATCTCCCGCCAAGTGCGAAATACGCGGCGTCATCCGTTATCTCGTTTGGAAGGGAAAACCTCCGGTTGAGGTTTATAATGAGGTGAAAACTGCATATGGTGATAAAGCTATGAATTTTACGAGTGTGTACAAGTGGTGTCGCGAGTTTAAAAACGGTCACGTCACACCTCTTCACCCTCCGCCAAAATTTCCAAACCACAATTTCAGCCAAGAAAATCATGGTATCCGTGTTTTGGGACTGTCAAGGCATAATTTTAATTGAATATATGCCTTAACGGGAGACCATCAACTCTGCAAGATACTGTGAGACCCTACAAAAATTGCGGAGGGCGATTCAGAACAAGAGGAGAGGCATGCTGACAAAGGGAGTCTGCCTGCTGCACGACAATGCCAGACCACACACGGCCAACGCCACGAAGGAACTGCTCGCCTCGTTTAAATGGGATGTCCTGAACCATTCCGCGCATTCCCCTGACCTAGTACCTTCAGATTACTATCTCTTTACCTCCCTGAAGCTGCACATGGGTGGGAAAAGTTTTCAACCGACGAGGAGGTAAAGGAAGAGGGGAAGAAGTAGACGGAGGGGTTGGTGGGAAACTACTTCGAGGAAGGCATCAAAAAGTTGATACCCCGCTTCACCACGTGCATTGAGAGGAATGGCGACTATGTCGAAAAATAGCTTACATATGTACTACGGTAACCACGTAATTTTTTTGTTTAAAAAAAAATGGTAACCTACAAAAATTCAGTACACTTAGTTTCTGGATATGCCTCGTATAATGAAACTGCATACTTAATTTTTTTTTTGTTTTTTTTTTTTTGGTACTAAGTGCCTTTTTTGATTCAACCATTCATATTACAAAAAAAATATCATGTTTCAGAAAATGTACATTTTAATTATGGAAGTACGAGTAAATAGTTTTGGTTAAACAATTATTTCTAATAATTAATGTTTATTTATTGTAACTATGAATATTTAATTATCTTTAAGTTTTGTTTGTAAATTGGGTTAAAACTGTATATTTAAGATTTATAATTTATTTATCGGAAAGAAGTATCGGTTAATTTTTTCTGCTATATATCAGACGTGTGCAAATGCGACTCTTCGTTGGGTTAAGTGCGGCTCCCAATGTCTCTTATAAAAATATAGATACTTTATTTCCCCATTATACTTGTATTTTCGCGATTTTCCTTTCTAAATGTTGTAAGTGACAAGATGCGCATGTATGAATGCAACTGTCTCGTATTGGTGTATACGTGTGTGCTGTGATTTCAATATATAGGGTGCGTGCGCACCTCCGACCTCTTTATGTGCGCAAACCACGCAAACCGTATTCTGCGCTATTTTTATATTTTCTTATATGTGTATTTTTTATACTTTGTATATCAATTAAGATTTGTGTAGAATATGTAATAAATTTGAATAAGTGTATTTAATACTACGTGATAACGTGACTATGGTGTGGCTCTTTGTATATATGAAAATCCAGAATGTGGCTCTCGTTGACCTCATGTATGCCCACCCCTGATATATACCATCAGTGAGATACATACAAATGCCTAGTTTACTGGTGACACGACAAATGAAAGGCAATAAACCCAGATCCATTAAAATTTTGGGTTCAAATTAAATTACCTGTTGTTTCCTTCACAAATGATATATATTTCTTGTCATGTGAAAAATAAATAAAAAATTAACGCTTTGGACCAGTACATCCTGGTGGATAAATTTTCATGTGGCAAATACTTCCATCAAATAAAAAAGATGGTATAAAAGTCTTAAGTGAATACAAGACTGGATTTCTTTTTAAAAAATCTGGATTCTAATACGAATTTAACTTAGAAGCTGAAAAATAGGCGTCTCACCAACTAGGCCACAAAGGTGATGCTATAACCTTTATTCCTTTAGTTTATTTATGGAAACTAAACTAAATTTATAAAAGAAAATTTATATTGTATAGAAGATCAATTATCTTTTACTCAAAGGTAACAATTACATTTTCTCAAAGATAGCAAAAATAATAACCACAAATTGGATCTTAGTTCATAACAATCTCAAAGATAGACTTCTTCACCTAATTGGTCCTTTAATGAGATATCTCCATGGGCGAACAGAATGACTGATGAGTCCCTTTTGATAGCACAGGTGGGGATGATCAACCTTTGGATCAATAAATAATTTTTGAGTGGGGGGAGATGACTTTAATAACTTCAATCTAACTTTAGTGACTTTTCTCAATACGCACGAAAGTAATACATCATTAATTGTAAGAGAGATGCGAAAATAAAGATCTAATTTTAAATTCATGATGTTAGAAAAGTGTGAAATGTATAGTAAATGTAGTATGTGGGTGAATAACGAAAGATTTGAGCAAATTGAGTTTTTTTTTTTCAGATAGTAAAAGAGTTAAGTGGCATATCAAACGGCGTGTAAGGACAAGAAATAAAGTCAATAGAGCACTAATACATTTATGCTCTAACAAGAAAGTATTTAAATTTTTTTAAATACAGATCCACAATACTACTTTAGTACCAACTTTGTTGTAGGCGTGTAACGTGAAGGTCGAAAAAGACTGTAATCAGCCGAAAGAAAGTCTGTAGAAATGTGTGCACTGAGAATGAATGGGGGATAATGTATGAGAGAATACGGAATTAAGTTATTGGGGATAAATTTGAACTTAAGACTATGTATGAAGTAAAAGGAAGAAAAGTATTTTGAAATAATTTGAGCAAGAAAAAAGATTGAATGAAAAAAGACTAACAAAAAAATGTATAGTGTAAACGTGAGTAAAGTAAAACCATGAAGAAAATTAAGGTTAAATCAAGCGAATGATATTTTAAAAGAAGGAATTGTGGAAAGTCGGAGAATCGCAGGATTTAGATGATGTGAATTAACCTAGAAGAAGCAAAGAATGTGTGTCGACATTTGAGTATGGCGTTTTGTCCTTTTGACACACCCCGACAGGGAAATAGCGTGATATTACAAATATAATACATCATAGGCATCAACCATATACATTAAGTAAGGTGACGAGCGGTGTACTCAAAATTGTTTTAAAAATGAAGTGTTATTTATTGTACAAAGTGATACGAAATATCAACTTCTTTACATACTCGCATTTCCTGTTAATCGCATTCTTGATGATTAAGGTTACGAATCTTTACATACTCGCATTTCCTGTTAATCGCATTCTTGATGATTAAGGTTACAAATCTTTAAATACTCGTATTTCCTGTTAATCGCATTCTTGATGATTAAGGTTACGAATCTTTACATACTCGCATTATCTGTTAATCGCATCCTTGATGATTAAGGTTACGAATCAAGTCTCAAATTAATTTCGTGCTCTGGATTTTATTATCTAGTCTTCTGGATGCTGATTTAAGACTTTTGTAAGTAGCTCATTTTATTATATCTTGCAAGAGATTGTTTATTTGAAAATATTAATTGAAATGACTCCATTCATCAAGTCTTCATTATTTAACACAATTGAGCGAACTGTTTGGCGAATGCCGAACTCAAAAATTGAGCCTGCCATCTCATACTTACAGGTTTCAAGAAAATATTTTAAGTCATTTTATACAATACAATACGTTTAGGTGCTGGGTACATATAACTTAACTGTAAGCTGCTTCACAGATGCTGCTTAGTAAGTAACAGTGAACAACGTTCTTCAGTTGTTGAAAAATATAAGGTATTAAAATATGCTATCGCGGTGTTTTGTCTCAGTTATATGAGGTCTTTTGGATTTTTGTACCACGTGGTTTGGATTATGATATTGATATTTAGAAAACGTTGTAGTTTTGATTTTCAGGGTTTTTTTATAATCAATGATGTCATAAGCCAAACACATATTATTTTCTTATTTGTTGATAGAAATAATTATGGATCTTATGAACGAAATACCATTAACTTATCTTTAGCATATTTATTTATCTTATATCTTTAATTACTGATATCAATTGATGTGAAACAGAAATAAATGTAGAATAGGAATTGTGAAGAGTATCTCTCCGAAGGTAGAAATACATATTTGTGTTAACACCCTGATTATTTCTTTATTCATCAGAAAATGAAAGGTTAAATAATGATCTGGAGATGCTGGAAGACTGGAAACAAACGTGCAAGACATAAAGCCATTAATTTTACCTTAATGTACTTCAACATTAAGGTTACGCTGGAGAAGAAAATATGCTCCCTATAATAGTTAAGTGGCAGGATCAAATAGTACACCTCACGTATCTTGTGATTCGACCCCACAGGGAGCACATTTTTTTAACTTCAGCATCTTATTAATGCTTTTCCCTCCACTTAGTGGGGCGTAGTAAAAAAATGGAGATTAAATTAAAGCAGATAAGGGAGAGTTTGTGGAGAATGTTTATTGGTAATGGATTTGGTAAAATATCGCTTAGTTCATGTAACTCAAAAGTCAATGTCACGAACACATCATGGATAATCTAATGTTTAAATACATTTAAATTGACCAAGTTTCAAAGTATAAGAATTAAGTTATATTCTGAAGAAGAAGACAGGCGTCTTACCAACCAGGCCATTTAAGTCATCATATAAGTGCATTGGAATAGTTAAAATGGTCATTATTGACAAAAACAAGATATAAACTCTTACGAAACGAGTGATTTAGGTTAATTAAAATAATTGTGATGTGTATCTATCAATTTTACAAGTAAAAAATATGTTATAAACACCCTGTATCAGGCATGGAGGCGTGAACAGCACCCGGTGCTTTGGGCGTCTTGTATCCCCTCTCCATTCCATACCCCACTCTATCCACCTAACCAACACCCCCGCTAATATTAATCACATCTGTCTGAATTATTTTAAACAAAAAGTTACCCTTAATCAGGTTATAAAAGTGAAGAACAACAAAACCTTAGATAAGGGGTCTAGAACCTTTTATAGCATAATGTTAAAGAGGCCAAAAATGTAGAAAGTAAAAAGATTTGGCATATAAATGAGTCAAACGTTTTAGATCTCAAATGGGTCTGAAGCCTGAAATTGTAGTCCAACCTCAACACTAAATACAAGATCTGAATACAAATCTCATACAATTACTCTAACTTTTACATTCCTTCATATTTAAAATATCATTCACTTGAATCAACCATACATATAAATATCAAAAAAATATTTTATCTAAAAACTGTCAATAGTCTAAAACAATATATTTTGAAGTTTTTATAGTTGAAAAATAGAAAAAAAATCAAAATGAAAGACTAATAAATCTTGCAATAAACCATTCTAAGGTTTATTAGTCTCGTTTTGTCTAAAAAGCAATTGTTCTCTATCTCTGTGTTAGACAATCGTAGAGTGCTCTGAAACTTTCCTCTCTACGGAATATATTTCAGGAAGGGTTTGGATGAGGAGAGAGGATGTTTGAGGAACGATTTATGACATTGGTAGTGAGCTCAAGCGAGTGAGAAGGCTACTTATTAAAAATGACGGGTTAATATGAACAATTAGATTGGGTGACTAAATTTATTGTTAGGTTTAAGGGTATATTTATTCACAAAATTTACCTACATAATCCAACATCTAATTCAACATTGTTGGATAAGATACGGTTGTATTTCTTGAAACTATTTGAAATATAGAAATATTGATTTATCAAGACTGGTTATATATGAAAACAAACGTTTCAAGTGATCATTCTTTGTTTCACGAGTTGGTCTTTTTGAACAAGGCCTCGGATAGTGACATTTAATATTTTTGTAAAATTAAAAAAAAATCATATTGAGCTTTCCTAGTGAAGAGAGTTAGTTTGTTACAATAAAACAGATTTTTTTTTAATAATATTCCGTAAAAGTTCCTTTTTCCAAGCTTTCTATGTAATTTATATTGGCTTGAGAATACGGAATGCAATAATTAGAGATAAATGTGAACTTAAGCCTGATTTGTAAAGCAAAACAAAGAAAAGTATTCTAAAATATTGTAATTTATTTTATTAAATACTGTTTACTATGAGAATACGGAATGCCGTAATTAGAGATGAATGTGAACTTAAACCTGATTTGTAAAGCAAAATAAAGAAAAGTATTCTAAAATATTGTAATTTATTTTATCAAACACTGTTTACTACACTTTTTGTAACGCTATAACCCAACTGATTTCAAAGCTTTCGCCTCATCATCAGGGTAATACAATAATGAGGTGAAAGTTTTGAATCCGATAGGGTTACACCCTCACAAAAATTGAAATAAATAATGTTTTATAAAACAAATTACAATATATTTAAGCCTCCAAAATGTTAATGCCTTAACTATAAATAATATATTCTGAAATAGTTTGTGCATGTAGAACGAATAAACAAAGAAAGACATTATACAACTAAAATTTAAAAGCACAAATAAAGGTAAAAAGCGTAGTATATATGAAAACCATTGAGAGTTTGGTTGGATCAAGTGAATGAATTAACAAAAACTAACAAATCAAATATGCTGTGCAAATGTGAGTGGTAGTCTTGTGAGAGTAAGAACAAAGAATTTATGTTTGGTCATGTGAATTATATTTTGGAAGAAGGAAAAGTTAAAATCCAGAAAATTTGTAGGAGTTGTAAGAGAAGGTGTATGGATGTATAAAATGCAAAAGATATGTGTCAAGGTAATAATGTCTGGCACTTTATACTGTCCGCTTGCCACGACAAGGAAATGACGGGAAGGTATTTATGTACTTTCTTATATAATTTTTAACAAAAACTACGAATTTCACATAATATATACGTGTTTATAATATATACGTAATAATAATATATACGTGTTTCACATAATATATACGAATTTCACATAATATATACTTCATACGTGGAAAATATATGAAATAGAAAAATACGTAAGATTTGTGTGATTAATGGGAAGGTAAAAAAGAGCCTTATGAAAAGACATGTAATTATAATTTGTGATTTATAGTTAAATCTTCTTTTTCAGATTTAAGAAGAAGGTATTTTTTAATAGATGGTACTGAACCCAAATTATCTCGTCATTCTATTATTTTTTTACTGTCAAAAGGTTTTTTATTTCTTACTTCATGGTAAAAAATAGAATATTTTAACAAAGACTTATTTTCTACCTAATAATATTGTTAAAGGCTATCAAAAAACCTCAAGACTCTTTTAACTAAATTATTTAATCTCTCAGAATTTTCTTGGAAAAACTTCACGTTGAAAAGAAAATTTTCGTTTTGTTTTTCTTCGAAGAAAATTCCTTTGTAAAAACATGGTAAGCGTCTGTCTAAACACACATTGTCAAATCAGAAAAATACCCAAAATGAGGAAAAGTTATAACCACATCAAAGAAGTCGGTCTATGAGCTGAAAAATTACGAAATTGCTGCTCTGTCTTCCCTATAAAGCTCTGTCTTCCCTATAAAGCTCTGTCTTCCCTATAAAGCTCTGTCCTCCCTATAAAGCTCTATAATGAATCATGTTATTTATACTTATGTCTCTCTTGGCTAATATTCTACCACTAGAATGGACAGAACGTAGTAACAGCGATACGTAGTTTCAAATCAGAACGTAGTAACAGCGATACGTAGTTTCAAATCAGAACGTAGTAACAGCGATACGTAGTTTCAAATCAGAACGTAGTAACAGCGATACGTAGTTTCAAATCAGAACGTAGTAACAGCGATACGTAGTTTCAAATCAGAACGTAGTAACAACGATACGTAGTTTCAAATCAGAACGTAGTAACAGCAATACGTAGTTTCAAATCAGAACGTAGTTACAGCGATACGTAGTTTCAAATCAGAACGTAGTAACAGCGATACGTAGTTTCAAATCACAACGTAGTAACAGCGATAAAATTATTGTTCTGACCAATCGGATTCTATAAAAAAATGGGTGTCAATTGAAATGGAACCCGCGACCCTAGGGCTGAGGGACAGGTGTCTAACCAACAAGGTCTCGGAGATTGCCATGCAGTTGCCTAGTTGGTTGGTCGTCTTGTTCAGTCATGGAGAGTACTACAATAAAAAAAATTAATGCAACCACATATAAATGTATTGTTTATAGTTAAGGCATTAACGTTGTGGAGGTTTAAAGATAATGCAATTTATTTTATCAAACACTGTTTATTCCACTTTTTTGTAACGGTATAACCCTACCGGTTTCAAGACTTTCACCTCATCCTCAGGGAAGCGCAAACAAGACTAAATTCTGAGAACATCTGGTAAACTCATATATATCCTAAAAATCTCTCCGCTGCTGGCCGAGATCGTCTCATGCCTCCCTCAGCCCTCAGTCCCCAACACGAATGTCCCCAACCGTTAAAGCGTGTATATCGGTACCAGTTCGAACAGAATTTAGTCTTGTTTGTGCTCCCCTGAAGATGAGGTGAAAGCCTTGAAACCGGTAGGGTTATACAGTTACAAAGAAGTGGAATAAACAGTGTTTGATAAAATAAATTACAACACATATAAATGCTTGATTATGTATACCATATTTCTTGATATGTTTTTTTTCATTTTCGTGAATTAATGCCAAGTTTTAAATTAATTTTCAAAATTTGTTTGTCAATTCATTAAAATTAGAATGTTGAATAATTTAGATTTTCTCGGAGTGCTGTATATTGACTAAGATCAAATATTTTACTTAAAGCTTCCGGCTTTGTTTTTATATTTTTAAGGCATTTTACGAGAATATAAAAAGAAAAGACAATTAAGTATAAATCAAAAAGATTTTTAAAAGAAAAACGTTAGCATAAAAAATATTGATCAAATATTTTCGATATTAAAAAGGAATTTAATATCAATGTTCATTGACCTCTTAATTTTTTTACGTAATTTAATTTCGTTTTTTAAATATTTTCCATTTTTTATTAGTATCCAGAAATTCACAAACTTCTGAGCCAAAAACCGAATGCCAAATTGAGAATATATAACTCAATCAGCTTTCCCCTTGTAACAAATGAGTCAAAAGCTTGCGTCATAACAGGCTAAAAGATATTAGAATCTAAGATTTAATTAAAAAACTAGAAAATCAACGAGGTAAACACTTATTACGAACGATATACGGTCGCAAACTTTGTTATTCAGAGGGCGTGTTAGCAGATCTCAGATAACGTGGCCAACAAAGATCACTTAACAAGTCCGATAACACTAAAGCAAAACACTTGGAAGACTTTTTAAATAAGGTGCAGCAGAATCCGGGTTAGATATACATTTATCACGTGTGCAGTTTTAGGAAGCGCTTGGAGATAACACTGTTTGGGAGTTGTTATAAAAAAATAGGATTATATATTAACAGTAAACACATAAACTACACTTCACCTTAAGCTGAATGTATTGGGTGTTAACATAAGTTGTATCCGTTTTTTTTTTCAAATGAAGAGAACAAGAGGACACAACAAAAAAAAATACAACAAATTAGTCAATAATGTATTTTCCTCAGTCATGTGACTACAATTCATCTGCTGAGATAATTCTACGGTGCTTTGAAGGGGATCTTCATGAATAGTATGGTTTAAGCGGTCCTCATTGAAGTCCACTGGTCGTTCGGAACGCTCCATGTCTTTCAGGTTGAAATGACCGTCTTTGAAACGCAAAAACCATCGAAGTGCTGTCATTTCATTCATAACATCTTCACCGTATACTTCGCAAATATCGCGAGCAGCTTTGGCAGCTTTATTCCCTCGATTGAACGCGAACAGAAGGAGGTGTCGAAAATGCTCACTTTCGTCTACTTGACATTTCATTTTGAAGGCTTGTTATCAAATAAAAAAATATATGTACCGTAAAAGCAAACACAATATCTTGTAGAGCAGAAAATTTTCTTTCGAATGACGTATTACCTTTACCATTTTGTTTTACTTTTGGTGCTAATTTTTAAATTTGGATAAATTGGACACAGCTTATGTTAATACCTAATATTATTATCACATATCTAAATATCTCCCAAGGTTTATTTGTAGTCTTCTTTTGGCAAATTTTCTGCGATTTTCTTAACAAATATGTTTTTTTGAACATACGTAGATGGTGGAGAAGTACCTTATCTAATTACTGCATACACCATCTTCCTATCCTTTCACACATACTGTTTATTAATTTTATAATATTTTTAAATTGTCAACAATGAGTTCGAATTCCAAGTGAGAGCGCCCTTGAGAAGAGTCTGCTCTCTAAACAGCGTTTTGTTAATTGTCTTTTGATTGAGTGAATTGAAACTGAGAGGAGACGGCGAGTGACGACGACTCTACAGCAGTTATATGACCATTAGATATAAGAAAGAGTGTGTATTGATTGATCTGCGTGAAAATTTATATTTTATCTCTTAGATCTTGTAATGATAATCATAAAAGTATCTGATGGTGTATTCCACACTATTCAACAGGTGTTGAAAGATTCAAAAACGAAAGAAAACAAAAAGTAATTATTTCTTTATTCACTCCCTCGATATTTCAAAACGATTATTTAAGTTTTTTTTTATTAAATCAAATAAACCTTATAAACCTATTTTTTACTTAAGGACTCATTTGAATTGACAATAAACGTTTGCACCACTATTTTTTTCTCATTTGCACCAATGTTCCTTTTTCCATCTAAATTATATCAGCATATCTCGTAACTATTTTTAATAAACGAATTACATATAAATATACAAAATTAAAGAAAAAATCTAACACGCTTATTCTTTTTGATTTTTTTTGTGAACTAAACTAAAATCTTTTCAACACACTCTTTAAAAAAAAAACACTGTACAAAACGTATCCCAGCCGACTTCATTGAAAGACGCCACCCCGTCCTGTAGGTAATCCCCTTTAATTCATTTCGGCACAAACAACTCAGAAGAAAACTATGTTCTAATCATTTTATCCTAAAGCACTCTTTAGTAAGGTTGGCCCTAATCCGTTTGGCTGTTGGAACCGTTTTGCGGACGAAGCTGACCGATACTAAATCCAGACTAACGGAATTAACGGAATTAGACCACTAATCCCGTTAAGTGAAGAGAAGCACTGCTTGGAGGTCGATTACTGCATTCGATACTTTCAAATTGCCACGTTGTAGGATGTTATTAAACCAGCTTACCTAGTGGACCATGTCGTTAAGTTTAATCGGATTTATATTATAATAAATTTACCCTTAAGATACTTTAATAACCATGTAAACCTTGGAATCGAATTATTATTTTCACATCGTTTGGTGAGTAAATTTGGTTTTAATCAAGAGGGTGAAAGGCATTGACGGCGAATAAGGGATCAATATTCTTCTAACTTGAAAAAAAGTTCGCCACTTACGGATCGGCTGTAAATTTTCTAAATTTTAACCGTATAAATATAGATCACATACTTTTTATGTACAATAACATATCATCATTAGCCGTTATCTAATACGAGTAGTTACGAGTAACATATACGTTAATTCATTTCCGGGCAGGTTTTACTATTTGGTATCTTTAAATTATTGTTTTTTCTGTAGCTTGTTGCAAAATCTGAATCGCAATTAAAGATCGCCTAAATAGTGATTTTTAAAAGGCTGCCGCACATTAAACCTGGCGATCATAGTGGATGTTTAATCTTCTTGCCATTGAGTTGGGTTTGATCTGGTAAGATCAAACCCAACTCAATGGCAAGGAAATGGGTTTGATCTGATAAGACTGTATGCTTACTGAGATGCAACATCTTACACACAATAAACAAATATGTGCACAGAAGTCTTCCATCTATAGAATGCTCAAAATTATACTCGATCACGAGAAATGGCTTATCACATATTAACAGTAATTGCACAAATTGTCAAAGTGTGCGTAGTTTGACTTCATGTGTAAAAAAAAACATCGAAATTATTTACTTAACGTACAAGATATGACACTTTCTTGATTTGACGAGGCATGCAAATTATTTGAAGCACCGGTTTAGATAAAAGATAATTGTATATCGATTAAACTTGTGCGGTGCTGACAGACGACCCTGATGGCATTGTATCCATAGTCTACTAGAGTAATCCCTAGTCTTCTGGAGTGAACAAAATCATCTTCTGTTAAACATTAATAAATGTGTCTATGTATCTTATAGTCTATCGTTTCACCAATCTACCATCAGTATACTATACAGGGAGTGGCATTGAAAAGAGTTTCTGAATTCAAAGATTTGGGTGCAACCTTTGATGTCGGACTCACGTTCGTTACCCATGTCTCACGTTTGATATCGGACTGTTACAAACTGCTCGGTTTTATAATGAGAATATCAAGAGAATTTAACGGTACCGCCATCCTTCGAAACATAGTTAATTATCTAGTTAGAACCAAATTAGAACATGCATCTAAAATTTGGGGTCCTCATCAGCTCAAATATAAAAACAATATAGAACAAATACAAAAAAATCCTCAGATATCTATGGTACAGAACAAAGGGCGATTACCCAAAATATGGTCACCATGTTAAACTTCTCACGGTGTGTAACTATAGAAGCCTCGAAATAAGAATGCAAGAATCAATTGCGATACTCCTACTTAAGGTTTTAAAGGTGGCTTTAACTGTCCCGCGATTCTAGAAGCACTAAATTTATATGTACTTAATAATTAAAGTCGTGCAAAGGAATTACCCTCTGTTCTACATGCCAACTCACAGAACGAATATCATGGCTAAACACTCGGTCATGCGTGGTATCGAGATATTGAACCAACTAAATGACACTGTTGATATATTTTCGGCACCGCCTAGCAGTATGAGAAGAATCCTGGCTGATATTCTTCCTAACAAATACGCTAAAAGCAGACCTTTGTGTAACAGGAGAAATCCGTGCAAAGTGGATAATTTTTTTTTAAAGTATGTGGCATGACTTAATATGTTGAATACTGAGATATTGAGTTTTGAATTCCAAAACAAAACATTCTAAGCTTATTGGGACGGCATCAATTCCATATTTGGATATTAAACATTAAACATCAGAATACACTTACCAACAAAAAAAGAAAGATGTCTATAATCTGGACCGGAATCAAGTATTGAAACGAAAATATTGATATAAGGATGTCTAACGTGGCACGGACAATTGTCTGGTTTGTTGAATCCTGAAAACTTTAACAAAATTAACATGTTCTTCATGGTATTGTTAATTTTGTTTTTTTTTTATTATTTAAAACAGTGTCTTGTACGAGTATAGAAAATAAACATATCGCTCAATAATCAACTGTCAGTAATTGCGAAAATAATAAAGTTGCAACCATCTTGCCTCATTTTATCTGACCAATCTAGAAAAAATCTGGAACAAGCAGTCGACGGAGCGGTGACAGACAAGTAGCGATCTTGATAGATATAAGATGGCGTAAGAAACAAATGACTTGTGAATGATATCTACCTAGAGTATGTTCGCTACATTAAGTGGGTTATACAAAATATGGGCCACATAGTCAGCAATCCATTTCACTTCTTCCTAATAATGTAATGCTGTATCCACTTCTTAAAAATATTATTTTTTGTACATACATACATACCACCACGCCATTTTCCTGTCAGGGTAGGCAGAGAAGGCAGAAGGTTTCACTTTCCAATCTTGATGTACATCCTTAGCCTCTTTTTTATCCATACGGCTTCTCATAAAATCTTACGATTTCTCGGTCTTTCTACGTTTCCTTATTTCAAAGATCATTCACTTAATCCAGCCATACATTCCTTGCTCTTTCTCGCACGTTTGCTCTATATTTGTTTTTTTTTGTATTTTGCCATTAATTCGTTTCACATGCCAATCCATGTGGAATGAATGAATGATAAAATAATAGGAAGTCATCTGGTAAAGAAATGAGAAACGTAAAAAGCTTTTATTTATATCAAAGATTATTTTTTCTCAACAAGAAAATTTCAATTACTTTTTCTCTCATCTTATTAAGTTTATGTTTCGATCCTTTTCGTAAAGGTGAGTATCGATTTTCTACTTTATTACATCTTAATAATTTTCAATACGTGTAGATGTTATTTTATGGAATTTTGATAATTTAAAAAATGTTGAAAGTTTTTGGGTATATTATATTTTGACTATATTTTATTGCTTTGTGTCTCATGAGTAGTTTAACTTATCACAATGAAGACATACTTATATTATAAAGATAAATAATACCCAATTATTTTGACTATCTTTTAATGCTTTTTGTCTCATGAGTAGTTTAACTTATCACAATGAAGACATACTTATATTATAAAGATAAATAATACCCAATTATTTTGACTATCTTTTAATGCTTTATGTCTCATGAGTAGTTTAACTTATCACAATGAAGACATACTTATATTATAAAGATAAATAATACCCAATTATTTTGACTATCTTTTAATGCTTTTTGTCTCATGAGTAGTTTAACTTATCACAATGAAGACATACTTATATTATAAAGATAAATAATACCCAATTATTTTAAAAATATAAATTAAACCTTAAAGTCTTATTTTAACTACAAATGTCATAATGTTACCATGAAATATAAAATTCCTAATCATTTTAAATTTTAGTGACAATAATTGCATAAATTTTTTAAACAAACAATTAATGATTTTTGAATAACAAAACTGACACAACAACAGAAAACTTGTTTGTTGTTTATAACTAGGTAACTAAGACTATTTTTTCGTTTGTTGCAAAATAGCCATGTATTGTTTTACAATTTCGTTGTATACAACCTAAAGGTTTTTTTTGTCATGTGGTAATCTCAACAACATATACCAGAAAAATACGCTTAAAACGGTTTACATTAAAAACAGGCTGCAAAGTTTTTTTTCTCAAATGCAAGTACCGACGGGAATCGAAACTGTAATCTCCGGCTGAAAGACAATCGTCTTATGTGAATGAACAAAGTTTTGTTTGCCTATTGAAAGTTCTTTGTTTTTGAATCTTCGACATGGATTTATCAAAACTGTGATTTTGCTAAAGTTAAACCATTTAGAAACAATGTGCTATTACGAACGCAGTCGTCATTTTTTTCTTTATATCGACTAATTATCATAAAAAAAGTTATTTTAAAATCGGCAGAAACGTTAATGTAAACACTCGTTTTTTTTTTCCACTTTTATGGTATGCTGTTCAACCGTTTTTTTTTTTCTTTCATATTACTACTATCTTCAATGGACACTAATATACCAGTAGGTACGAGTATATTGTGATTGAAACCGGTAGAATAATAGTTTTAATATATCGTTAAAGTTAGGCAAGTCAAACTTGTTTTGCACTATAGGTCACATTAACTATTTTGCATTAGGTCGAATGCAGTGTGTTTTTAATGTTCAATAAAAAAGCAGTACAATAATGAATATATTTAAAATAACTATTTCATACTTATTCCAACTTATTGTATTGCATTTTTGTAATAAAAAATACAGCCTGATGGAGTTATTGTGTGTGGTAAGCTCTTCCAACCAACCAGAATAATATTGAAGAGGCCTGAAGTGAAAACCAGACCGGAACCAATATAAATAATGAATTCCAACGGATATCAAATCAGTGATCATGGTCTGAAAGATAGACGTCTTACCAATAAGGCCACTTAGGTCATCCTATTATTGTTTTTTTTTTAAGTGTCTGCCAGCCGCAGACTTATTATTGGCGAGATGGATGCATCCCGCGCGTTTGATATGTGTGCTCTAAGTGGAAAAAAAAAGATTTTATACTAAATATATGATACTTATACTCGTGTATGATATATATTTAGTAAACTGTTTTTTTTTCTACTATTTATTGTGAATTAAAATTTATTGTATTTTTTTTTCAGCATTCATTTATTTTAAAACAGCAGTTTCGTTTTTTGTGTAACTGAAATTTGTCCTTAAACATTTATTATCTACATACGATTTACACATATCTTATTTTACCCTATCAACAAGTTCCAGACCGCAAAAAGCAATTAAAATACCAAAAGCAAGAATAGTCGGACACGCCGTCCGTTTCCACGAAGAGCCAATGCCCAATTTGGTATGTCAATGTGACGGTTTGGAAGTCCTCGAAAGCCTTGCTCTGTCGAAAAGGATTGCCGATCGACCGATAGAGGTGTCCTTTTCTCAGCCGGTAGAGCGGAAAATCGACAGTGGGTCGGTGTATCCTTCGCCCTTCGTCCTGATAGTCACATGGCGTCACCCGGCACAGCCTGGATATCTATCTATCTTATAGGGAATTACATTATTTTGCCATTAGCAAATTCTCGAATACGTTTCACAGGGCTCAGAAGAGAAAGTTTTTCGTACAATTAAATGCTAGTTGGGCATTTACGATGAAAGGTTTTTGGGCGGAAGTTATCTTAATTGATAATTATTCTTGAATAAAGTATTGATATTTATTGACAATTGTTCAAATATTGTTTCTAAATAACTTTTTTTACATTCTCAAGAAGTTTCTGAAAAATATTGTTGGTGAAAACATTTATTTT
>OX463844.1:40661287-40712903 GCA_949825065.1 Odontocerum albicorne
GTATCCCATGGACCTAAGGTAGACCAACGTATCCATCATCCAAAAAATCGAGATTACCGAAAGACTTTCGACAACATGTAAAAAAAATCCAAACAAACTTTAGGCATGTTGCTAGAAAAATGTATGAATGTCTCGAAAAGCTAGTTATCGCGGGAACTGTTGAGGGAAGGCGAATAAAAGGAAGGTGTCCGTAATATGAGATGGACCGATCAAATACATAAAGGAGTTAACAGGATTCTGTAAGCGCTGCATTCAACATGCTGCAGAACCGGAAGGGATGGAGATAGGTGGTGCGACAAATTTGGGACATAGAAGAAGATCACGACGTTCAGCATTAAGCACACGATAAAGAAGAAATAATATTTTTACTTATATTAATCAATGTAATATTATATATCCGGAAAATGTGTAAAATTTTCAACGTCATTAACTCTCTCATAGACAAAGTTGTAGATATTTCATTAATAAAAAGAGCGGAAAATTTATAATTTCCACGAAATTCATGTCTTAATCTAATAATAATCGATTCTTTGTGAGAAATATCGCCTGGCGGTACTGTGCCCAATCGACTGGAACGTTTTGCAAGGTGTATTGGATTCAATTTCAGTAGAAAGTCTGTTGACCTTCATGAAATGTGTTTTTCTGATTATTTGTTTTTATAAACGTTTTTTATTCACGTGAATGTTTTATAAATCATATTTCTAAAGATCATTCAAAGGTTACTTTAACATTCTTAACATTTTCAGACTTATTTTATTCACGTGAATGTTTTATAAATAAACATATTTTATTCACGTGAATGTTTTATAAATCATATTTCTTAAGATCATTCAAAGGTTACTTTAACATTCTTAACATTTTCAGACTTATTTTATTCACGTGAATGTTTTATAAATAAACATATTTTATTCACGTGAATGTTTTATAAATCATATTTCTTAAGATCATTCAAAGGTTACTTTAACATTCTTAACCTTTTCAGACTTATTTTATTCACGTGAATGTTTTATAAATAAACATATTTTATTCACGTGAATGTTTTATAAATCATATTTCTTAAGATCATTCAAAGGTCACTTTAACATTCTTAACATTTTCAGACTTATTTTATTCACGTGAATGTTTTATAAATAAACATATTTTATTCACGTAAATGTTTTATAAATCATATTTCTTAAGATGATTCAATGGTTACTTTAACATTCTTAACCTTTTCAGACCTGGTGTCCATAATTATTAACACAATCTTCAAATTCACTTTGTTAACAGCTTTGTGGTATACTTATGTATGTTCCCAATGGTAACAAATTAAGTGTAGGATTCTGTACTATCGACTTTGAATGTGTTGGATAATATATGCTAATTGCTGGTTCATAAAAGCTGCATTTATTACAAGCTTCTTCCCTGTTGGAGTAGGCAGAGAGGACAGAGGGCCAGACTTTCTTATACATACATATTTCCCCTCTTCCATATCCATACTCACATTATACAACTCCTACGGTTTTTTTCTGACTTCTAACATATTCTTTCAAAATATAATTCACTTGATCCAACCATACTTTCTTTGGTCTTCCTCTACCTCGTCTTCCACTCACATTTACACTGTAAATTTTCTTTGTCACTCTTTCTTCATTCATTCGTTTCACGTTACCGAACTATCTCAGAGTGATCTTCTTCATCTTACTAAGTACGTCAACAAATAATGTAGAAAAATTACAGATTATAAATTAATCCTCTCGTTGATATATTGTATATTTATATAGATCTAGAAAAACAAAGTTTTAATTTATTTTTAATTAAAACTTCATACGAAAAGTATCATAATTTGATATATTTATTTAGAAATCTTCTACCAGGAATGTTAAAAAACAAACTTAAACCAATATAAACACATTATTGATTTTACCTATAACTTGGATTACAAAATGCCTTGTTTTTTTTATTTAAATATAAGTATTGCAGTACATTGAAAAGTTGAAAATTCGATAGAGAATATAATATTTAAACTTAACTTCTTCGTCAAAAGGTTAAAGGGGGTTTGAAAAAGATATACTTCAATTGTTTGACATATGAAAACTGTGTGAACCCATTTCAATATTAACCTTTACATTTAATTAATTTGTATACGAACTCCCTCCAAGTCCACGCGACAATATCAATAGTTCTATTGTAGTCATCAGCTGTTCCTTCAAATCGTCAATCATTAGGCTGTATATGAGGTGAATGAGTTAAAACTCATTATTATAAACCCATGTACCATATACTTTCCTTGAAACCATTTAAATTGGTTTTAAAGACGACTATTCTTGATTTCATTTTTTCTAACAAAATTTTATTTTATTTCATTACAATGTAACCTTTTTTTATCTACCATTAAAAAAGATTACAATAATAGTATTAAAATTTGAGGGCGTATGAATATAAATATAACTTGTAACAAAAAAGAAAAACATTTACAAAAAATCATATACAGAAAATATCGAAATGAAGTGCGCACGTGCACACCACATAATACACATAAAATAAAAATCTCAGACAGGTCAAGGCTCAGGTAATCAAAGTTTCTAATATATAAAAATAAAAAAGAATGATCTAAGATATGAATTCCATACATAGTTCAGCATGGGGTGCCAGATGGACGGCGTCCGTCAGGGAGACCCCGAAACGATGGGGAGATGCAATAGCTGGAGCTCAGCATCACAGGACAATCCTGCAGTAACAGACTCTTGAGAGTCTACAGAAAGTTTAAGAAGAAGATCTAAGAAAATTATAAATGTACGCAAACGCACAATCAACACATCCCAATACAAAAAAAGCACATCGAAATTTCAACATATTTCGAAAATTTTGAGAAGCAAATTAAACGAAAAGAAACAGAGAATAAAAATAATACGTCGTTATAATAATTATACATATTAGGTCCTTACATATGAAATTGGCGTTTTGCCGTACTGGCAACTTTGATCTCAAATATCTTCTCTTTGGTTAGGAATTCCAAATTCAAATTTATACAGCTATTTACTCAAGTATTTGTGTTTCGAAAATTATAATTCATTTGTTTTTTCCTCAATTGTTTTTTTTCTTTGCGTCACTCAGTTTACAAAATCGAAAACTTGAAATATCGCGTTGTTTACGAGTACGAGTTCCACCGTGGCACCAGTGCTACAGAAACGGCTCGAAGGATTAATGATGTGTATGGCGACGGTGCCGCAAAAGAAAACACAGTGCGTTTTTGGTTCCAACGTTTTCGTTCTGGAAATTTCGACCTGCAGAAAAAGCCCCGTGGACGGCCGGAGACCATAGTTGATAATGAAGAATTGAAGGCTATTGTGGAAGCGGATCCATCGCAAACCACGTCCGAGTTAGCTGCAGGCTGCGGTGTTAGTGATAAAACTGTTTTAATCCACTTGAAGCAAATTGGGAAGGTGAAAAAGCTTGAAAGGTGGGTACCTCACGAATTGAGTGAAGCAAATCAACAAACGCGCGTTGACTGCTGCGTTGCATTACTCAACCGGCACAATAATGAAGGGATTTTGAATCGAATCATTACCTGTGATGAAAAGTGGATCCTGTATGATAATCGGAAGCGCTCATCGCAATGGCTGAACCCTGCCGAACCAGCCGAACCATGCCCCAAGCGAAAATTGACTCCAAAAAAGTTACTTGTGAGCGTTTGGTGGACTAGTGCTGGTGTCGTTCACTACAGCTTTCTTAAATCTGGCCAGACGATTACGGCAGATGTCTATTGTCAGCAACTGCAAACCATGATGGAAAAGCTAGCTGCTAAACAACCGAGGCTGGTTAATCGCTCTAGGCCACTGCTGCTTCATGATAACGCTAGACCACACACTGCACAACAGACGGCTACCAAATTAGAAGAGCTTCAATTGGAATGTCTAAGACAAGGGTGGCCAACCCGCGGCCCGCGGGCCACGTGCGGCCCGCTGGGTGTCTACTTGTGGCCCGCGGAGCATATGCACACATTTTTTTCTTTTAGTGTACATAAAACCACCAAAACAACATTCTATCGTGCGTAGTTCGTATCATATCCCATATATGGAAGTATCTCAGTACATTGATTCAACTATCGTGACAAATTCTTCTATGGTATATTTGTGTTAACAAACAATCACAACGTTAAGCTGATTTCAACAAAATCAGACGTCTCACTAAAATTTATTATATTTTGTTTATTTTTATTATTATATTTTGTATTGCCTAACTCTAATTTAATAAATATGTTTGATTCTCATTTTTGTTATATCTTCTTAAAAAAAACAATATACGAGGCATATCCAGAAAGTAAGTGTACTGAATTTTTGTAGGTTACAATTTTTTTTTATTTAAACAAAAAAATTACGTGGTTACCGTAGTACATATGTAAGCAATTTTTCGACATAGTCGCCATTCCTCTCAATGCAGGTGGTGAAGCGGGGTATCAACTTTTTGATGCCTTCCTCGAAGTAGTTTCCCGCCAACCCCTCCGTCCACTTCTCCACCTCCTCCTTTACCTCCTCGTCGGTTGAAAACCTTTTTCCACCCATGTGCAGCTTCAGGGAGGTAAAGAGATAGTAATCTGAAGGTGCTATGTCAGGGGAATGCGCGGGATGGTTCAGGACATCCTATTTAAACGAGGCGAGCAGTTCCTTCGTGGCGTTGGCCGTGTGTGGTCTTGCATTGTCGTGCAGCAGGCAGACTCCCTTTGTCAGCATGCCTCTCCTCTTGTTCTGAATCGCCCTCCGCCATTTTTTTAGGGTCTCACAGTATCTTGCAGAATTTGTGGTCTCCCCTTGAGGCAATTATTCAATTAAAATTATGCCTTGACAGTCCCAAAACACGGATGTCATGATTTTCTTGGCTGAAATTGTGGTTTTGACCTTTATGGCGGAGGGTGAAGAGGTGTGACGCCACTGTTGAGACTGCCTTTTGGTTTCAGGCGTGTAGTGTGCAACCCAAGTTTCATCTCCAGTAACGATGGAGTGGAGAAATTCATCTCCATGGAGTTTTCAGCGCCTCAAAAACTCTTGCCCGGCCTCCACTCGATTCAACTTGTGTTGGTCTGTCAGCTGTTTTGGGACCCACCTCGCGGACAGTTTCTGATATCCGAGGGTTTCTGTGATGGTTTCATGTAGTAGAGATCTGGAGATTTGCGGAAACATCGCAGAAAGTTCATCCACAGTCAATCTGCGATTGTCACGGAGCGCATTTTCGATTTTTTCCACAATTTCGTCAGTCACAATTGAAGGTCTTCCGCTCCTCTGATCATCATGCACATACGTACGACCGTTTTTAAACTCGCGACACCACTTGTACACACTCGTACAATTCATAGCTTTATCACCATATGCAGTTTTTACCTCATTATAAACCTCAACCGGAGGTTTTCCCTTCTAAACGAGATAACGGATGACGCCACGTATTTCGCACTTGGCGGGAGATTGGATTGACATTTTTCACGAAACGTGTTGTCGCGTCGACATTTCTCAACGTACTGACCTCGAACCGGTCTCGTTGCGTAGGGGAAAGGTCAGGCTACACGGAAGTGTAGCCAACGTGTCGAAAATAAAATCCATCCGGTCGTGAGAGCCTCAGTACACGTACTTTCTGGATACGCCTCGTATTTCTTGTTTGCTTTGAATAATAAAATAAATTTTGTTGTATGGCCCGGTAGGAAATCTCATTTCTAAAATCTGGCCCGGCTGCTGAAAAGGTTGGCCACCCATGGTCTAAGACATCCACCGTACTCTCCGGACCTTGCCCCGACAGATTACTATTTTTTTCGAAATTTGGATAACTTCTTGCAAGGGAAAAAATTCAACTCCGATGGGGCAGTCCAAACCGACTTCAAAGATTTTATTGATTCCCGTCCGAATGGTTTTTTTAGTAAAGGGATCGATGAACTACCTATGAGATGGCAAAAGTGCATAGATAGCAATGGTACATACTTTGATTAAATAAATATATTATATTAAAAAAAATCAACTTTATGTTCCTCCCAAACAAAACGCCAATTTCATATCTAAGGACCTAATATATGCCATCACGCTGTTCTTTCGAGACTTTCCTATCGCAAAATATAATTTCGACTCTTTTACATATGTGCACTTTCTCATATAACTCCTACTTCTTTCAAAATATCACAGACTTAATCAAAACACTTTTTTTTTGGTAGTTTTTGAAGTGAAACTTCTATTGGCGCGGTAGGGCAAATTGGCCTGAACGTCACGAAAAGTGAAACGGTGTATTATTTTATTATTATTAATTTTTTTATTAATAAATTATTATTAATTATTTTAATATTCATAATTATTTATTATTAATAATAACTAATGTTATTAAGTGCATTATATTATTATTAAAATTGTTATTATTTATTATTAAAAAATATATTTTTTTATTTAATTAAGAGAGATTTTCTTGAATTAAATTCCACATAACCATTTGTTATTTAATCAAGAAAGATTTTCTTGAATTAAATTCCACATAACCATTTCCTAATCCTAAAAAAAATCGTTAAGAAATGGAAAAAAAAGCAATGCATAAAATCAACTTTTCCTAGGAGCTAACAAGTTTCACTTCTACCGCGCGAGAGTCTCACGCATCTATTTTTTTTTAATCATCCTTATTATTTTTTCCTTATGACTTCATTCCGTATTCCGTCATACATTGTCACTCCGTGTATTATTCTACGTACACGCATTTCTAAAGCATTTATTCGGCTCCTTTCAGCAAATTATATTTTTTTTTAATTTTTATATATACAAATGTATGTATTATACAAATGTTTTATACAAATGTATTATACAAATGTACCTTACAATGAAATTTAAAAAAAATACTACTAGTAAGTGTTTGATTTATTAAAACGATAAATAATCCATAAAAAAAACATTTTATAACAATTACAATAAAACCAAATAAAAAGACAATGAAATGATTTACAAGTCAAAATTATTAAAAAAAATTAACAATATACACAATTGATTTTGCAGTACTGAACCAAGTAACGGTGTATTCATTTCAGCTAATGTAAAATTTCATGAGTCAAACTTCAGTGCTTTTTTCCACGAAATTCTGGAAAATTTGATTTTTTAATTGATTTGGTGCATCATATGATATTATAACGAATATGTTAAACTAATAATTAAGTTCTTCTTAAAAGCAATATTCAACATTATATCATGTTGTTCAATAAGAAACTTTCCAGGTATCCGAATTAAGATCACGTAAGATAATATATTGTTTACAAACAATCCAGCGTTATTCTCGAAATTGGTTTAGACTCTTGTTCTGACGAAGATCAAAGTATGCCTGGACCCCCTCATCGATGAACGTGAGAACACTTAGGCGAATCGGTTATCCTTCCGAAGACGTTAAAGGGGTTGAATTCCTTACGTTTTTGCTGTCACCCTGACAACTTCCGATTGTTTAGGCCGACATTTTGTGTATCTCACTTACTAGAAGTATTGCCATAACGACGGTCCTTTCTATAGGAATAAGTATAAAGGATAAATTCCCGGATCTTTTCTATCTTCAGTTATGTAAAGGTGATGTTGGTAATACGTGCCTGGTCAAGGGTGCTCTTACCAATATTACACTGGTATAAGTAAGGGCTCTATACATTTCTTGGAATCATTTCAAACCTACTTGATATATTGTTTTGGACGATGTTTATAAAGATTTCATCATGTAATATTTAATAATAAACATATTTACAATGTCTTTCTTAAATTTATATTAAATATTTTTTGAAATAAACATATCATATACTAGCACGCTATTGCCATGTTGGGGTAGGCAGAGTGATAGATTTTTGTATTGTATTGTATTACATGTATACAGTACAACATATGCTTGCCAGTTATTGCTATGTGACAATATATTTCAACCAACCAGAAAGATGTTAAAGAGGGCCTTAAGGGAAACCAGACTGAAATCCTTTTTTATTTCAAATCAGGGTTCCAAAGGTAATCGAACTCGCAACCTCCGGGCTGGAAGACAAACATCTTACCAACAAGACCATGGAGGTCATAGAAGGATGTGTGTCGAGATAGGAAAATCTAGACACACATTCTTCGCCTTTTCTATATTTATACACTTTTTAATACAACTCCTACAAATTCTTGAACTTTCTACGTTTCCTTTTTTCAAAAAATCCTTCATTTGATCCAACTTCACAGTTTTTGGTCTCCTTTTTATAATTCACTAATTTGTAGGGGTTGGAGTGCGGCTCAAACATATGGAACTTGAAAAGAATCCTAAAACACCCTTATAGTGGAGCTAGCTCAAAAAAGTTTCTGCGCCATCTTTATTGCAAAGAGGGATATTTTAATCTATGACCCTATCCCACATTTTGAATGCGTAAACTAAGGAGTAAATATTATTCCTCAAGCGTTAATGTTCAAGAGTGAGTCAAACATTATTCGCACTCTGGTTGTAAAATTTGTTTTAATCAACTTTTCAAGATAATCTACTTGTTTTTCAATACACTTGGTCCATCTATCAAGTAGCTTTGGTATTCCCTGATTAAAATGTTTTAGGCTGAGCTACGAACCACGAATGCACAGCTGTCTTCACTTCTTTGTCAGAGGTGAATATTCGTGCTTGCTTTCAGGAGATCACACAGGTGAAAGTCCCATGGAGCAAGATCAGGACTAAAGGGAGAAGACTTAACACCTCAAAACGAAGTTTTTGCCGAGCGTCGACAGTGTGAACAAAGGTATGTGGACGTGCATGGCCATGCTAGATCACAACGCCCTTAGTTAAGATTCCTCTGAATTGAATCGGATGTTCAGATTTCAGCTCTTCAGTGAGCATCTCATAGTAACGAGTATGATGAAAATAGTGATAGTCTTCCAATACTGGCCCTTGAGAATCCCAGAAAACTTTAAGCTTCAATTTTCTAGCTTATGATTGACTTTTTAATTTTTTCTTGGTCGGTGATTGAGGATGTTTCCATTTCATACTTAACTGTTTACTCTCAAGCTCGTAAGGATGAATCCATATCTCGTCACCATCGGACTTTCACCTTTTTGGTATCCTGAAAACAGCCTTACGAGAACGAAGATCCACCTCTGATGGAGAAGTGAAGACAGTGGCGCATTCGTGGCTCGCAGCTCAACTCAAAACATTTTTAATGAGGGATTACCAAAACTTGTTGATAGATGGACCAAATACATTGAAAAGGAAAGAGATTCCCTCGACAAATCATGTATTTGTCTTTTCTAAAAGTCGATAAAAATAAATTCTACAGCCAGAGTACGGATATTTTTTCACTCACCCTCGTAGATATACGTACCTGTTCCTACATATCGTTGGCCTAACCATAAGAACACGTTACTCTATATGAGTAACTTTACAGGAGATAGCAAAAACGTCACAGTTTGTCCTATGTAAACTTAAACATTGTTTTTTTTTTTAAATATATCTGATTGATAAAAAAACAATGTCTATATCAATCAGATATATTTAAAAAAACAATGTTTAAATTTACATAGGACAAACTGTGACGTTTTTGCTCTCTCCTGTAAATTTACTCATATGAAGTTACGTGTTCTTATAGTTGGGCCAACGATATACAAATTGCTAACAGGAATCAGCAAAATTTATTCGATGAACCTTACAATTATTTACGCTATAGTTAATTGAGATTATTTTAAGCACCTTTTTCACAAACTAAACTGTTAAGAGCGTCACCACTCGCACATGGAATAACTTGATTGAATAAATATTTCAATATTGATATCTTCCATATCGCGGTGGATAAATTGAGGGTACAACTCCTTAATAAACTTTGTAGGCATAACTGAGCCACTTTGAAGAGAATCACGTGTATGATTGTTACCGGTGTAATAATTTTTTACTTATTTTTTTTCTTCATACGAGTTTGAACTTCTATCAAATTGAAAATAAAACTAAATTAGTTCATTTTCATGGACGTACATTTTTAGACAAGGCAAAGTTTTTCTTATAAAGGGTCTTTCAAATTGAGCGGATTTTTTAATTCTTGGATAAAACACAGATGGCGTCGCGAACTTGCCTGAGTCTTGTGACATTTGAGATGTGTAATGTATGACATTTATAAAAATGGAGTCGTATACAATACAACAACGCGTTCAAATTGTTAAATTATTTTATGTATTGTAATCTCCAGAAATGGTGATGTTAATTGACCACAAAGATCGTGTGATCTGATACCGTTGGATTATTTTCTCTGGGGTGACGTGAAAAGACAGGTCTATAAAAATGACTCCCGATCAATTCCTGAGCTGAAGGATGAAATTATTCGCGTTATTGGTGAGTAAGTACCGCAATTTATGCCAAAATATCATCTAAAGTTTTGACAAAAGAGTGGAAATCTGTGGAG
The DNA here is from genome assembly GCA_949825065.1 of Odontocerum albicorne. Taxonomy (NCBI): domain Eukaryota; kingdom Metazoa; phylum Arthropoda; class Insecta; order Trichoptera; family Odontoceridae; genus Odontocerum; species Odontocerum albicorne. Next base: position 40,671,654 of record OX463844.1, read on the forward strand.
CTGCAAGAGGTGGACACATTTGGCAAATATTGTTTTTGTGTTTAAATATCATACATTATACTTCAATAACCAATAAAAAAAATTATGCAACTAAAGCATTTTGTGTGTTTTATTCAAGAATTAAAAATATAAGACTTAAAAAAACCGCTCAATTTGGAAGACCCTTTATTAATAATGGTAACTATGTTATTTGTTTCAATTTACATCAAATCATATGGAATTAAGCAGTTTTGGTCAAATCTAATTTTGGACAACCTTACTGCACGCGTGTTAATGTCTTAAATATAATATATTTGCCTGGTATCCCAGAATTATTCCATCTTATCTTGGCTTAGGTACGTGTCTAGACAGAGTCGAGATTAATAAACACAAAATTTGAAAAACTTTCTACTTTGACACAAAGTAGCACCTTGTTACATCCAATCTTAATACCTTAAGGCTATTTCTTGCCGCAAAAAGGACTTGAATTCTTTTTTAGTTTATTCAACTTAAACTTTGGTTTAAATATCCAAAGAATTCTAGTAACAAGTGTTTTGTTTTCACCCTCACGTATTTTTAATATTTATGATTGTCCAGATTGAACAACTTATCGTTATTTTTTGCAACTTTGCTTTACTATTTGTTTAAAACTTTTTAAAATTTCAAGATGTTTTCATTACATACGTAATTTCTAAACAAAAGTTTAGTCAAATATATTAGATTGTCTGGAAAGATATTTCGTATTTTATGGCTAAATTACTTCTGAGAATGTTGGGAAATTCAAAGTCATAGCAAAAGAAAAGTGTTAAAGGAAAAAGAAAATACGATACATGGGTAAGAAATGAAAGATTATAGCAAGTTAAATCACTCTGATTTTCAACTTGTTCCAATCTTTCGTTAATCACCCATGTTCGTAATGAAATATTAGAGCACAATGAAAGGTTTCAACCGGCGACCTTCCACATAAAAGTCATGTGCGTAACCTTTCGGTACCATGCACTATAACCCATCCATCTTTAAAAAATCAGATCGGTCTCTAGATGACACTGAAGATGTACACTGTTTCACCCCAGGAGAAGGTTTGAGTACATTTGCTTTACATAACACAATAACAATTAAAAACAAAATATCACGCATCAATAACGTCATAAAAAACATAAAAATGTTTTAAAATATGATGACTTAACATCCAAACGCAAAGTATAATAAAAAAGTTCAATCAACAATACAAGATTTATAAAATATATTTTTTAATTTAAAAAAAAAGAACGCCTTCCTAGGAGATATTATAAAAAAAATTACAAAAAATTGTTCTGATTATAAAAAATAGATTGAACAATTTGTGGAAAAAGACTCTCCAGAACTCAACAACATCTATCTTAAAAATATTCTGCAGGTCAGTTTAATTTTCTTTCTCAACGAAGTTCATAGCAATACCGGGCATTTTCCAGAGCTCAGAAGATGAGAAATTAGAGCGTCTGTCGGTCCCGTCTCCATCAGCAATGTCGCTCTCCGCACTAAATGGAATTTCTGTCTCGTAGACTTGATGTAATTAGCCCGTTAATGGAAATACATTAGCATTACCAAAAAGTCCCTTTCCAAGGCTGTGTGTGTCGCTTTTGTATGAAAAGGCACTTTACTTTTAATAAGAATAATAATGTCATCAATTACTCTGTCTATTTTTAGTTGATTCAAATTTCGTCAACGAAAATGTTGTAACCTTAAATTTTCATCTGTACATTTTAGTGATATAAGATCAACAAATTTTAGATCAGGTCTGTGAAAATATTTGGCCTCAAGGGCCGCATTAACAATTTAAATATAAAATCGGAACAACATATAAAATACGATACTTTTTTTAGACGCAGTCTATTGTCATGAAAAAGAAAATAGTATAGCCAAAATGGAAAAAGGTTCAAGTGATTGTGTTTTGATAAGTACGGCTTATGTACATATGCCTATCAGTCAATCATCACTTTCAGATATCGATATTTTTATGAGTTTTATTTTTATTTTTCCCAGATAATTTAAAAAGCGTCTTTAAGTTTTATAATGGAGAATTATACAACACAAACTTAATGGGTCGAACTTTATTTTGCAAATCAAGAGTCAATTATTTGAATACTGACTTTATTTTGCAAGGATCTTCAAAATGCGAATATTTTTAGGGTATAGAATATCACTGATGGTCAAGCATCTTCAACCAGATGACATTCAGCTCCACTGGGATGTCTCGTTCGACATTGCAGCTAGTCTTATGAAGTGATTTGTACTTCTATCCGTATAAAATTCAATTGATTTAAGAATTGAAGTCGTAAGATCCATAATAACACCTTGGATAAGATCATTGGAGTGTAACTTATGAACCATAGTGTACAAATTCGTAGCAATATTGACGGTGGTGCATCACATACTATACTTGAGAAAATGTATCATGGTCCCTGTAACAGTTCACAAATTTGCCCCAATAAAACCTTGTAACGACGTTCAGTAATTTTAATGATTTTATCAACTTTAATATAAGCCTCGATTCTAATAAATATCAAGTTATTTTGGTAAATACATTACGCACAACTAACAATGATGACAAATTAATATATCTTGTTACAAATTAGCAAAAATGTGGCAGTTCGTTAAAATCAAATAATATTTGGTGACGTTTGTCAAGTCACTACATTAGTCTGCATTGGCTAGGGATGGGGATACGATAATTGGGTTTTCGATTTTTTCATACCTAAAATTAAATGTTCGTTATTAGTATTAATTCATAGTGAATCTTGGCCTAATTAAATATAGATACAAATCATACAAAACATTAGAAAGTCAGTATAATGAAAATCAAGAATTAAAACGTCAGTTTAGAGAAAAACTTTTTTTCCATTTATAAAAAAACGATTCGATTTTAAAAAAAAAACGATTTTACCCCATTCCTTTGAGACATGACATTTCAAATGTCACAGGGACCATCCTCCATTTTCTCAAGTATACTACATAAGACACATAAACTACTCTCACACATTCCCTCTAATAATGCGATTTGAGGCTTAAAAGTACGATTTTTCGATAAACGTGGGTTTTATTGTAATAAAAAAATATATAATAATATATATCTTTAAAAATCCGGTAGTGTTACTTACTACCACATTTGAAAACGAGGCGGACCATATATAGTATAGCTCGCGGGCCGTCACTACCCCTGGGGCTCTTTTAGACTATAAATATTCAATGAGGTATATGAGACAGGAGTTTATTATTGTATTATCGTACTAAATATAGCTCTGCTCTTTTAATATTCATGCTTTTAAGAAGTAAACTTGAGAGTCACTCACAAATTAAGATGAAACGTATTTTAAGAAAGACAAGTAACCAACTTTACGGTTAGTGATACACGTAAAACGGAAAAAAATATGACATCTAAAAATCTGAATGCAAATCTCAAAATTTTTCCATGAATACTCGTACATCAATGAAATATTTTTCGGCGAATAAATACAAGCTAATTGTACAACTTCCGGCAAATGGTCATTTTCACTTTCTTAATACGTTTGATTTCAATGAATGAAATAATAGACATTTTTTTTAATAACAACTACGCGGGGTTTCTGGTTTGATTCCCTAACCAGAAACATAGCAGAAAAAATAAATAAAACAACCCCATTGGTAACATTCCTCATACGCCCAAGATGTGTACGAGTGTTGTTGTATATTCACGTGCGGTAGTATTGCTAACACATACGATTACGAACAACTTGTTCCCTGCCTACTTTAGTGGTTTTAAATCCAAAGACTCGATTAATGCAAGATTAATTAAGACAATTTTGTCTACCAGCCGCGCTCCACAATATGTTAGAATCACCAATACGAACAAGTTGAAGGATACCCTTACAAATAAATGGACTATCTTTAATTGTACAATCTAATCTAAATATATTTGATGAGGAAATCTGTAGCTCAGTGTATAAGACGCTTATTTTCCAGCCCTGGGTTTTAAGTTCTATTTCCGTTCATACCCACATTTTTCTACAAAAAGTTTTCCAGCCTGGTCTTCTGGTTGCTCGGAAAGATTGAAACATGGTTAGAATGCAAATTTAACAGATGACGCGGTGACACATTTACACCAGTTATACCCCAATCCAACGCCCATCGGTGTCAAGTATCATGCTTAATTTTATTCAAAAGATCAGTTACTGGCTGTAAAAATCAGATAGAGGACAACCGGTAAAACATGCTTCCTTTGCCAAGGACAGAAAAGATAACCGGTAGAACATGCTTCCTTTGCCAAGGAATCAACACATTCCTTACCAGTTATACCCAATAATTACTTATTTAAACATGAAAGTTGGTACTAAAATAATGTTTATATTTATGTAAATGACGACCTCCGTGGCCTGGTGGTAAGACACTTGTCTGCTGATCCGGAGGTTGCGGGTTCGATCCCCGCTGGAACCCAGATTTTATTAAATAGGATTCCCGTCTGGTTAACATTTAGGGCCTATAAAAACATATTTTTGGTTGGTTGGAAGAGATTGCCACGTGGCAATAAACTCGCCAGGTAAAAAAAAATACAAAACAGAAAAATCATTATGGCACAAGTACCTACATCAAAAAAAAATTATTTTTTTTATAAATTGCTCATCACGATTATAACTTAAAATATAACAAAAACATAGTAAACCAAAATTAAGATAGTAAAAAAAAATAATGTGGCTTAAAATATAGAACGGGAATTAACATATGAATGGTTGAATTAAAATAGGCACTAAGTACCAAAAAAAAAAAAAAAAAACTAAGTATGCAGTTTCGTTATATATGTCATATACGAGTATAATGAAACTGCATACTTAGTTTTTTTTTTGTTTTTTTTGGTACTTAGTGCCTATTTTAATTCCACCATTCAATGTGGACTGTTGGATAATGATAACATAGTACCGGTGATAACATAGTGAAGATGGAAAAGAACATGACTTGTTAGTGAAATGATAATAAAAATAATTCATCCAGAATAAGCATTCCGGGGTTATTTATAAATCATAAAAAAATATTAGTAAAAACGTGGTGACAATAATGGTTGATGGCACATTTATAGATTTTAAATTTAAAAACATGAGTCAAGGCTGTTTTAAAAACTGTTTAGTATTTCTAATGAAATTCACCTCAAAATTTATTCAACTAACGAATATCAAGATACAAGTATAATTCAATTTATTATTTGTTCATCCGTTTAAAAAAAATACTTTTCCTCAATATTTTATATACGAGTATATATGTATAAGAAAATAAAGAAAATGTCTGTATATTTTTCATGTAATTTAATCAATTGTATTAAATCAGTACATCTAACAAAAAATATGTACCTCTTGATAAAGCTTGTTCCATAGGCAATCAAATTACATATATTCAAAATCCCCAAACGAAATTCAAAATACAATACCGTAACGAAAACGAAAATCTATCTTATCTCGCCCGTACTCGTGACGGCAGACCGTACGGTATTTTGAACGGATTTTGAATGGGTATTTCGCGTCGTTCGTTCAAGTTTTGCATTTCAAATTATCCACCCTTTCGTGGCGCGACCCGTGAATAAAAAGGGGACATTTTAGTTTTTTGAATTTTAAATTTTTTGGAATTCCATCGTAACGGGATGGTCCCGACGGGAATCAATTATTTAGACCCGGGGATAATTTTACCCAAGTCCCGGACATGGTTTTGAATAAAGAAAGGATTATTTATATAAAATCGATTGTTACCATTTGAAAAGTTTTTTTTATTTATACTTTCAATTGCTAATATATTAAGAATACCTTGACCCAGTGGTTGACATGCTTACGTAGCACTTAGACATAACGGGTTCGACTACCGGCGATTTTACTTAAGAGTTTTTTTCATATTGAACTTATTTTTGCAGTGGCTCATAGTAACTAAATTTGAATTTATGTTTTTTTGTTTGTATGACAACCCTTAACATTTTAGAATGGGGTTCGGATATGTTGAGGAGCATAACTGGAAGGTAATATTGTCTTTGACCGAAATAATCGAACCATCAGATTAAGATCATCCATGGCTCAGTTAGAAAGACTTCCAATCTTGATTCAATCTTCGTTGGTAGATTTTTTCAAAGGAGTTCAAGTCTGATCATCACTTAGGGCTTGTTTGATATCTTCATAGTTGATTGGAAGATATTTCCACCTTTCAGGTTGTATTGTATCTAACGCAAGTGTAATAAATAAATAAAACCAGTATAGTAGGCACGTAACTCACGGTTCTCTATCACACGTTTTTGAAATTTTACAGGCTACTACACTCACATTAAAATTTTAAAAAGTTAAGTTTTGGCCTTTTTTGGTAAAACATGTCAATTAAAATCAATATTTCATTCTGTTTTTTTAAATTGGACAAATTTTTTTTTTTACATTTTTTATCACAAAATGACCTTTCGTTAAGGTTTATTGAAATAATTATGATACAAAAAGGACAATTTATAAGGCGCTTTTTAAAGAGCAGACTCCCATCATGGGAGATTTTTTTTCCCTCCCTATTTTTGATTTTTTTTTAATTATTACAAAAAAAAAATTTGAGTATAAAAATAGGATGGAGACGACTACTTGGGCTGAAATTGGGTACATCCCCGCATCTGCCTATAACTATCGAATTGAAAAGACTTATTTTCAAAAATTTACACCCTAAAGGCTTTAATATTTTTTATTCAACCTTCTTTGTTTTTTGTAATTCACCCATCTGGAGTGTACTTTGGCATTATACAGCGATAAATTATACACCATATAAAACTGTACTGGCTAATCTTGCGTTTTTTTATAAGTCAAAATAATCTATACATGGATTGGGTCTATTTTGCACACATAGTCAAATTCAGGGTTTCCCAAGCGGTTGACTTGAAGTTGTTCCCCCCCCCCCCCCCTCTTTATATTAGTTAATTCAAGTTTTTACAAATACGGTGAAATAATTTAAAATCAACCCATTTTAACTGAGAGTCACGGGCTAAAATAACCTTTTGGAAAACAAACCATATTACACATGTGCTCGTAATTACAGGAAACAAATGTTATTTCTTATTTTGTAAACTATATTATTTAAGTTTCGTGCATTTATAATGTCAAGAATGGTTTTGGACACATTGTTTTATGATTTCAATCACTCAGACAATTTGACAATGGGCTACATAAGTTTTAGCCATACTGATTTATTTAAATTAGATTGCATTATTAAAATTTCCAAATGTTGGAACCTTAAGTTCACAGTTTTGACACTAACCTAATAATTTTGTACATTTCAATACCTTTTATTTTTACGTATGAGAACTACTGGTATGAATTATAAATAAAACAGTCTCCTTGGCCTAGTTGGTAAAACGCCTGTCTTCCAATCCATCGGTTGTGAGTTACGTTTCCACTTTAGATCTCTGTAACTTCTTTCTGGTTTGCCGGAAGAGATTTCTATGTTTTAGTAAACTCTTCAGGTTTTACTGTATATAAAGAAAGTCTAATACCATGCAAATGTATTTAAATAGGAATGTTACATTTTTACTACCGAATACATAGATATTTTAAGCATTTATACTTCCGTTGTGTATTGTTCATCACAGCGAATTTATTGCCACTTACTATTCCTGCTAATTTAAACCGACCAGTAAAATATAAAAAGACCTTCAGCGAAACTTAAACAATGTTTTTTAATCGTCCAGATTTCAACCCTAAAACCTCGGACTGGAAGACAAACGAACTATTTACTTTGTGCAATTTTTTTCCAGCTGTATTTGAAATATTTTCGCAATTGTTGACCTGTTGGTTTAATGATGTTCGATGTTTCGTAGGTTTTGCACTTTTTATCCTAAAAGCGATACTAAAATGTCGGTCATCATTCAAGTCGATTCAACACTGCAACAACTCCACAAAAACATGAAAAACCTGTAAAATAAGGAGGTTATGAACGTTCGTGGCTTTACATGAATGTTAACCATTAGATCACGACACTGACTAAATTTTCATCGTTATTAATAAAGCAACAATGTCGAGAATATTACAGATTTATTTTAAACTTTTATATGAAACTCGATTCTGATACAATATAGAACGGGTTAACGCTCGTATGCAAGGTGAATGTTCGTTAAATACCGAGTTTTGCATAATTACGAACGATGTCTCAAATTTTAATAATGGAATATATCGTCACGCAAATTGTAAACTATGATAACTCATATTTTGACGAAAATACGTTCAATCGTTCGTATGATACCCAGCAATATGTCCAAATTGCTGATGCGGAACATTTAAAAGTGTTTACAGAAGAAAACATCATTTTTTAGCACCAAACTCAAATTATCTGGTTAATGGAAACACAAGAGAAGGCACAGATTTTACGGTTCGTCATCGTATGTGTAGGCAATATTACGCCCGGGGAAATACGGTAGCATTCATAACCGTTTTGCGCATACATTATTTTTGCATGTATTGTAATCGGAAGATCTCTTATGCCGAATTGGCCCCATTTTTTTAGACACCATCGCTATTATTTATGTTTTGGCCTGGATGACTCTTATTAACATTGTTCTGTTTTGAAAAGAAAAAAAATAATAATAATAAATACTGTAAGGATAATTTTTATAATAATTAACTTCGAGAGGATTGGATATTTACTTGATATTTTTTTGACACTACACTTTTTCTTTCTTTATTTCAACGTGCAACATCTAGTAGCAGTCACCTTCAATTTATATTTTTATAGATGATAAAATTTCAGAAAGTCTTCAATACGTCCTCCAGCTCAGTGACTTGTTATAGTTTACGCTTCGTACGATATGTTTGTACCTATACAGATGCTCAGTTCAATAAGGTATAAATTCATGAATATTCAAAAGCGAACTAAGTCTTCTTTTACATTTTTGAAACCGATCCTTTCAGAGTTTAAAACGAACTATTATATTTGAAATGTGCATTATTGATTTACAATATCAAATTTATAAATATATATTTCTAAGAAACCATTAAAACGCAGTTTTGAAAATATTTTATTACAATATTGTTTTTTGGACAAAAATGAAATACCATATTTAATAATTCTGAACGGGATAATTCTAATAGATTGATAACGGTCTCAAAACCCAATCGAAACAACAATATTTAATTGAAATGTAAATGCCTATAAGTACCTTATTGTGAGCAATAATGAACGTACAGTACCCGGCAGTAAGTAATACACATCGGGCTTAAATTCAAAACGTATGAGAAAGCTTAAACTCGAAAGAGACTGTCGGTCATAATCGGATAGCTTCGGTTTTATAGAACGTCGTCTCTGTCATTCATACATTTTGAGTTTAAACCCGATGTGTATTACTTGCCGCCGGGTACTGTACATCTTTGACAATTTTGAACGAGGCAGTTACAATAGGTTGATAACGGTCTCAAAACCCAAACGGAACAGTAATATTTTATTGAAATTTAAATCCATATTAGTTCCTTGTTATGGGCAATAATGAATGTACATTTTTGATTATTTTAATCGAAGCTATTACAATAGGTTGATGACGGTCTCGAAACCCAAACGGAACAGCAATATTTTATTGAAATTGAAATCCATATTAGTTCCTTGTTATGGGCAATAATGAATGTATATCTTTCATAATTTTAAACGAAGCTGTTACAATAGGTTGGTAACGGTCTCAAAACCCAAACAGAACAGCAATATTTTATTGAAATTTAAATCCATATTAGTTCCTTGTTATGGGCAATAATGAATGTACATCTTTGATAATTTTAAACGAAGCTGTTACAAAGGTTGATGAGCTCGAAACCCAAACGGAACAGCAATGGTATATGGAAATTTGAAATCCACATAAGTATTCAACCTCTTTCCGTTCATGGTCTTACTCTACGCTCAAGCAGATATTGTTTGTTGCCCTATTCAGCTCGTCGCCACTTTTCTTTTTTTACATCATCCTTTACTGTTCTTGCATCGAAATTCTGAAACCAGTTACCAACTTATATTAGACTGACTACGTAATTAGCGTTTTTTTGATAAAAAAAATGTTTCTCCTCACCACCATCACCAGTCACCATCACCGTACCCAACCTGGAACCGTTTTTTCTATTGATTGATTGTTGTGTAGTTCATGCTAGCTAACTTGCGGCATGACTGGGGTCAAGTGGGAAACAAACCTTAACCGCACAACTACGAACATTAACTGTTTTAATTCCTACGTTGCTTCAAAACATAACAAATTTAACAGTATCATAAATGCATTCAAATATATTGACGACCTCCGTGACAAGGTAAATAACATGCTGGACTTCTAACCGGGGGTGTTGAATTCGATTTCCGCTAGTATATGAATACTATATACATACACTAGACTACATTTAAAACCGAATGTATTACTATCACATATTGGAAAATTTAGAAAGTTTTATTTGTAGTTCGTCTTCCTTTGGTAAATTTTCTGTGGTTTTCTTACAAAACAATTTTCTAAACATACGCAGATGCGAGGAAGAACCTTAGTTAATGGCAGCAGCAGTCACCTTCCTATCCTTACACTCAAATGATATCAACTTGTTTTTTTTTAATATTTTAAATTTGTTAATAATAGTGGGTTCGTGTCTCGAGTTAAAGTACTCTTGCGGAGAGCCTGTTTGCTAAACGACACTATATAAATTGTCTTTTTATTTTATTACTACCTGAAAATATCAATAATAAAAATATATTCCAGTGTGATAAAACAATTCGTATGGTAACAATACTCGCGTGCGCTAGACGTGTGTGAATGCTATTGAATTCTCACGCACGGTCGTATTGTCAACACGTGCATTGATGAACTGCGAGTTCCGTTCCTACTTCAATGGTTCTTCAGTCCAAAGGTTCGATTTATAGGGTTGACGAAAATATTGTCTCCTAGCTATACAGACAATATGTAATTAGTATCATATGAATAAATTAAACTAAAATACACGGAATTTAATTTTTCCAGAATCCTTATTTTTTTATGTTGAAACATTTTTATACGTATATATACTTAAGTATGTTAATGTATAAACATAAAGAAATGTATTTTATTTTCATACAACTTTAAAATTGAAACCGTTAAATACGATTGTATTTTAAATGAAAAACTGAACGAAATTACAATGTGCCAAGAAAATATTTAAATGAAAATTAAGTTAACAAGATTTTTTTCCACAAAGTAAAAAAGAGGTTTGGAAAGTCAAAACCATGTCGGTAGTCTCGAATCTATTCGTGTTTTATTAACTATTTGAATCATTAATCAAATTGAAGAAAAAAATTATATTTATTGATATTGCCTATTAAAATTGCCAACCAAAGCTTATGAATGAAAGTTGATCAAATTAAAAATCATTCATTCTATTGTATTATTAGCCTATAGAAACCGATAGATTTCGTATGAATAAAAAAAAAATTGCAGCAGTGCCAATATTGCAATGTCTGTTCCCATTACATTGGCTAGTGGCTTTTTTAATTTCACGCACATATTTGTGCAAATTTTCCGTTTTTTTATCAACCGTTCATTGCAAATTTAATTTAATATTTAACCTTCGATATACAGTGTGAGCGATGTGTAAATGCATTAAATTGAAGAGAACATTCAAAATTGATAAGTTCTTATATCGAGCATAAAATGTTCGATATAAAAACGTATTTGAACTGAACCAGTACCGGTGACGATGATCACTTATTTTTACCGCATCACAGAATAATTAAAATAAACTGAATTGTAAAGTGCTTTTTTGTCACATCCATTTTTCGAAAAACGTTCCAAGAATTTGTGTTATCTTCTTCTTCTTTTTAATAATACCGTTCAACATATACAAATTGCTACATCAGACATAGTGAAGATCGTGACTGAGAGATATTATTGTGTTCGGCCCTAGTAATAAAATCTTTAGATTAAGAACAATTGGTGTAGGCACGGAACTCGCAGTTCATCATAACACCAATTACTATCACTTATTGGCGAAGTTGTAAGGGGCTTGTATTCTGTCCCGGGGTTTGTTTGGTCCCTCTTAGAACAAAGATTTTTTTAATAAAATTCCAGTCTGGTTTTAACTAAGCATTTTTAACATCTTCCAGATTGATTAAAAGATAGTGCCCACCATGTTGTACTGTATATAACGAATAAATGTATTACAATACAATATCACACGCAAAGAAACAACAACACTCGCACACGTATTTGGGGCCAAGGAAAATTACTTCTATAAAATTCTTTACTAGACCGAAACTAGAACTGGACCATGTGTCCCTAGGAAATGCATACAGTAGACATCTCCCCACACTCGCGGAAAGGTGACTCTACTAGACCACACATTTGTTTACAATATGCAGTGCACCCTACTCCGCAGCTGATCCTGTTCAAACTACAATACTCCTTCCAAGATGGTATAAAACCCTGGGACCTCCACCGTCAGGTCGGCCACAGAATGACTTCTTTTTACGTCGTACTTCGTTCAACGAAATAGCCATTGATGGTTCATCAGCCTGTTGTCGACTTACTTTAGAGTCTTTCAGATTGGTCGACAGACAATGAGACGGGGTAGCGCAGTAGTTTAATTACAGTATTTTACCCAACGACACACTCCCAAGAACAAAACTGTTATTAAACAACGAAATGAGTAACCCCGATTTATCAATAATATCTAAGTCCCATCTGTTGCACATGATGAAGAATCAATTTGAACACAATGTAGACCCATATAGTACAAACTTATCATCACTCAATTTTTCTGCTGGGGCAGACAGAGAGGAGAGAGTGCCAGACTTTCTTATTTCAACACACATATCATATTGCTTTCATACACATTCTCATACTGTTCGTACAATGTATCGTACATCTAACTTTTACTTGTTTCAAAATATCATTCACTTATCCAGCCATATTTTTCTTTATATTTCTATTCCACGCCTTCCACTCACCACCTCCACGTGCCTTAACCATCTCAGAGTGCTGTTCTTCATGTCTCTCAACACTTCAAATTTAAGTTCACATTAATCCTAATCACTTCATTGCGTATTTTGTCCAACATTGTCTCCCACGTATAATTAATTTTAACTTCACGCGTTTCTACAGAATTTATTCGCCTCTTTTAAATTTTTTCTACGCACTTTACTTACATACATCAATTATGTTACTAAAACATTTATGGACTATCTTAACAAATTTTGATACTTTCCGATTCAATTATGTACCCAATTGACTTTGTTCTATATTGCTACACGCTATTGAATATCAATTAAATTAAAACAAGACTGGAACCCTCTTTATAAAATAAATAAAAACAGTAATTGAACTCGCAAACTCCGGGCTAGAAGACAAGCGTTTTGCAAACTGGGCTACTGATGTCAAGTCATCGTCATATCTTATTGTATTGTATCACAGTTTCGTTACATACAGTTCAACGTGACGGGTGTTTGCCATGTGGAAGTCTTTTCCAACCAAACCAGAAAGGTGTTAAACGAGTCTCAAGCGAAAAACAGATTCGGATACTTTATTTTTTTTAAATCTTGATACCAACGGGAATCGAACCTTATCAATAAAAACTAAGTCGTGTCTTATTTAAGGGGTTAAAATTATCTCAACCTACGTTAGGAAAAATAACATGCTTTCATGCAAAAGGTTTTTATGTCCTCAAATGAATACTACTTTTCAGTAATTTTGAATAACGGTCATAATTCTTTTATAACCGTTATTCAAATTTCTGAAAATCTTAAATATCATCTTCCAGTAAGTCACGTTAACCGATATAAACTTACTTGCTTAACAACCAATATGTACGCACTGTTTTATTTAATGTACAAACTTACGCACATTTTATAAAATATTGATCTTAAAATTAACTTCATTGTACAAAGTAATAATTTCTTAAAAATGCAGGCAATATTTAATATACTAAAATACAACTAGAGTTTTTCAATTTATCAAAGGTTTCTGCTTTAACCTTGTGGGACCCTATTGTAATTTTTAACAAGAAAATACTAAGTTAATCCACTTATTATATTTAACCTGACTAGACGTATTTCTACATCCCATTCCATCTGAAAAGAGCCTCGGAGAAGGAGGAAATAACCAGTGTACCAAAAATTAATGTAATAGGTGTTATAAAAAGTAATTAAGTATTCAATATTCAAGTTTATTTTCATATTCCTAGTACGAGTATAAGAGACGATACTGTGCTTGAAAGAAATCTCTATAGCAAAATGTTGGGAACATTTAGTTAGTAAAAACAAAATAATAGCATGCGAAGGCACAATATTGAAGCTACAAAGTTTATTATTAAAGCTCCCGTGTTAAAAACATGGTCAACGGTACATTTAGAACTGTAATAAATAAATAGAATCTTCAAAAACGATTAAATGCTATGAGTATAATTGATTAAAGATCTTTAAGATGGTTTGATTGATTGGTTATTGAGAAAATGGGGTTTTAAAGACTTACAAAACTAAATTATACACGTATATCTAGAATGAATAACGTGCGAGGTAGAAAGATGTAGATAGACCGCGGAAAAAACCGAAAGATAAAGTTAGAAATTTTGATGAAAGTAAAGATAAGAAACAAGAGAAACGTATAAGATGAAATGCATGAGTGCGCATGAGGCAAAGACTGTTTTTATGGATAAGAAGATGTAGAAACTACCCCAAAAAGATTTGGAGTTTGGCATATATGTTAAACATCACATTGACTATCATGGCCTTGTTTGTAAGATACCTGTTTTCCGACACGGAGGTTACAGATTCGATTCACGTGATATACCTGATTTTTTTTAAATGGCATCCAGTCTGATTTTTACTCAAAGCCAATATAACACATTCTAGTTGGTTGATAGAAATTGCCATATGATTATAAACACGTTATGTTGTACTGTATACAACAAGAGTCTAAAACAATACATTATTTTTAATAATAAGCTAACAAATCTTTTTTTACAACCATTAGCATGAATTTGTTCTATGCTTTAAATTAGACTTTACTTAATCGAAATTAAAGCTTATGATTAAATTTAATAATATATCTTTGGAATTGAACAAATATATATCTTTGGAATCACAAAGTTACATATAATGGGTGATAGAAACAATAAAACAGAATAATCAACAAGAACTTTAGGAAACAATACGGACCGAAAGAAGACACAGCGCTTACACTGAAGAAAGAAGTGTTGTGGTGATTTGACAAAGTAGAAAGAGTGAATGATAAAAAAATACAAAAAAAACAACTTAAATAGTATTTAATTTACGAGAAGTTTGAAAATGTCTATAAAAACGTGCTACGATCAAAATAATCAAATTATGAAAGAAAGGAAAAGTGAAAGCCCTACACAGTCTGAATATCAGCATGTGGACGTGACAGGAGCGAAATATGTGTATCAGGATAAAATAAAGAGAAGATCTATTATCTCTGCCTACCCCAATAAATACATGGTGCGTTGATGATGATGATAAAGGTAACAAAACATATTTAAAATAGTAAATATAGAATAAATAAAAAAGATATTGTGAATGTTAAAAAAAGAAAAAAAATACTGTGATGTACAATAACATTATATAAAAATAGTTGTAATTCCAAAAAGTATCGGATATTTGTTTAACCAATAAATAATTTATGGATCAAAGTTCTAATTATATACATTCCAATTAATACGCTTTCGGTAAAATAACATAAAATAATTTTCAAAAATTTATATGGTACATAAATTTTATTCATTATATTATTATTTCCAATCCATTAAATTTGATCGGCTTAAAAATAACAGAGCGTCAAATAGGTCAATCAAATAAATATTCCACGAAAACAATACATCACCAACACTTGCAATGAAAACAAATTATCAATAACTTTATCACAGAGAACAAAGTAATTTTCAGAAATTTTGTTCAGTTCTGTTACAATGGTTTAAAAATATGTGTAACTTGGTACACAACCTGTGTGATACTGCGGATACGGAAAATGCTTTATCTCATATGGAGCGAAGTTAGCTTCATGAAGTTAAGAGTGATTCCCCTCTTCGGGAGAGGCTCCCCGACGTGCAGCTGAGAGCCGACAGGTAACTATTGAGAGGTCTCCCGTTTTTGCGTGACAGTGAAACGTCCAATCAGTTCCGCTGGCGACACAACTCGGCCAAGCACACTTCACTGAGTACAAACAGAACAAAACGTTTCTACAGTGCAAACTCGAGTCTTACACAATGGACATGGATATTAAATGCTGCCATAATTCGACGATTTGTGCAACGCGCTCCTTTCTGCTTCACTAGGCAGGTTCTTTTGTCGTTTGCAGCAGGTCGACACCGGTCTAACGTAACATTTCTCGGATTGTTGTTACCAAATAATGCGAAGGCAAGAAGTGAGGAACCAAAATCTGGGTTCCGTATAAATACTGAAATCTGTCTCTACAACAGCATCAGTCGCTCAACATCATATTCAGTGATAACAACAAACAATCAGTATTGTGGTTTTATTGTGAGTGTTTGTGACTAGTGTCTAACATGGCGATCCTTGGGAAAGGGGTGATGCCACTGCTGCTTATTCTGGCAGTAGTGGTAGTGGCTGTTTTCGCTAGAGAAATCAGCAGGGAAAAGAGAGAGGCTGATCAAGATACGGCAGCCAGTGGGCATGGGCATCACTGGAAGAAGGGAGGCGGCAAGGAACACCACGCTGACCACCATTCTAGCCATGGAGATAAGGGAGATAAGGGATACAAAGGATTCCATCATAGTGGAAAAGGATCCAAAGGACACCATGACAAGGAAGGACACAAGGGACACTACGCCGATCACGGTGGTCATAAGAAATCCCATCACGATGGAGGCGGATACCACGGCGAACACCACAAAGGAGAAAAGGGAGAGAAGGGACACAAGTACGATGAAGGAGGCTCATACAAGAAGGGACACTCTACCAAGGGAAAACATGAAGTCCACAAACTTGATGAATTCAAGAAAGACAAGCACTTCTTCGATGAGCACCATGACTCAGGACATCACGAGAAGCACGGAGGGTTCCATGAAGAGCACGGTCACAAGAAGGGAGGACACCACAAAGGAGGCCACCACAAGAGCGGACACCACCACGGAGAGAAAGGAAAGAAGGGACACAGTGAGAAGGGATCCCACCACTCTGACCACAAGGGACACAAGGGCGCCGGAGGACATGACGACCACTGGTCTCACCACTCCGACTACGGAAAGAAGGGAGGTCATGAGGACCACAAGAAATGGGGATACAAGAAGGGACACTAATCTGGATCGACCCCTGGAATCTACAAAACGATATTCATTCCTGTTAAACCCATCTGATGTGTTGTTACATCATGATGCAGTCACAATTATTGTTTTGTTATGTTTGATACCGTTAAATAATATAAGCTCTCTGACCTTTTTGCAAAATGTTCAATATGTTTTGCAAATAAAAACGTTTTATTAAAACAACAGTGTGTTTCTTTTATTCAATACTATATATTTTTTTAATACGTGGTATTCAACATACATATATTTATAAAATATTGTTATTTGTCATCACATGATAATATCATTATAACCAAACAACTAGCATTTCATAGTTATACAAAATTGAAGACCAAGTCGTATAAAAATAACTCAGTTTCAATCTACACATATTTAGATATAAAAGATTGATGTTTGTCATCACATGATAATATCATTACAATAAAACAATTGGAATTTAATAGTTACAAAAAATTATAGACCAAGTCTAAAAATAGCTCAGTTTAATATACATATATTTATAAAAGATTGATATTTGTCATCACGTGATAATATCATTACAACAAAACAATTGGCGTATAATAATTACAAAAATTTAAGACAAAGTCTTTAAAAACAATTCAGTTTAATCTACACATATTTATTAAAGATTGATGTTTGTCATCACATGATAATATCATTAGAACAACAAAATTGGTATTTAATAATTACAAAAAATTTAAGACCAAGTTTTTAAAAATAATTCAGTTTAATCTACACATATTTATAAAAGATTGATGTTTGTCATCACATGATAATATCAATACAACAAAACAATTGGCATTTAATATTTACACAAAATTTAAGATCAAGTATTTAAAAACAAATAAGTTTAATCTACAGATATTTATAAAAGATTTATGTTTGTCATTACATGATAATATGTATCATTATAACCAAATAATTGGCATTTAATAGTTACACAAAATTAAAAACCAAGTCTTATAAAAATACCTCAGTCTAATCTACAAATATTTATAAAAGATTGATGTTTGTCATTCATAACATCATAATATTATTACAACCAAATAATTGGCATTTCGTTGTTATAAAAAATTAAAGTCTTTTAAAAACTCAAATTTGGTTAAAGAAAATTACCAATTATTCAAAAGATTTTAAATTTTGATTCAACAATTAAATTGATGAAAAATAATATTCAAAAGATAAATAAAAAACTTACGAATACTTTTGAATATATTAAGAAAACTAATAATTTGTTTGTGTCTTTCTGATTTTTTTATTTATTTCATAACATATCCAAGATCCTTTGTTATACTCGTAAATAAAATAAATCCAATTGATCATTTCATTACAACTGAAGAGCTAGGAAAGTGGAAAAAAAGAAAACAAAATCAAACGATTTTTGAAAAGAAAAGAAACTACTTTTAAAATAAAGATGTCAACATCATTCTAAAATAAAATAATACATCATGCGAAAAAAAAAAGAATATCAAAGAAACAAACTTTAATGACAATCGAATATATATTTTTCTCAGATCGCATTGAATAATCTTAGATATAAAAGCTTATTTCTTTATTTAATATTTTTACAAGTATTTATTGCAAGAAATGGAAGAATGCTGGAGATCAACAGCTAATATACAATACTCGTACATATTCATGAGCTTTTGCCGACTAATTTAGGGTACTTTGTAAAAAAAATGATTATGCGTGAATAAAACTTGTATTCAAATACTCAAATATATAACTTCTCAGAAGAAGACACCATTAAGAAAGGAGCATATTGATGACCGAATAAAATAAAAATGAATTGTCTAGACTCGTCTCGTTCTCCCTTCAATCGAGATAAATTTCTAACAAAGATACAAGTTGAATTTCCAAATCGAAGCAAAGTATGATAAAATGTTTTTGAGTCAGGACCTTTATTACAATTTCTTTTCTTAGTTGAATTGCTTAAGGCTGAGGATCTGATTCCCTAAAAGTCTAAAACTTAGTGAATAATTGGCTTCCACTATTCCTGGTTCTAAGCAATGAAGATAGTAGCACTCAATGAGGAACTAGTCATCTCTTCGATTTAGTCTATCCACCTTGCTGAAGACTGTCCACTTCCTTGTCCCCCCCTGAACAATTTCAATCACTATCAGTGTGTCCAAACTGTCTTCATCTATTCTAGCAATATGAACGAAATATGAAAATATTTTATTACTGCAGGTCATTGGGAATTTTTTTTTAATCCGTACATTCTGGAAGATGAATATTTGATATAGGCGCATCTTGCAGTTCATGATATGCGAAGCATTTAATGTCAAAACCACATCTTGAAACCATCCTGTATGTGTCTTTCCTTTTTCTTCAGTGTTCACATTCTCACTCTATTTAGTACTATAGAGAAAGTCAAATTTCTTTCTGCACCAGTTTAATTATTGAGAAATATTGACCAATTTTCCATATCTTTATAAGTTCGGCTATTACAGGTTTTGCCACACCAATTCGTCTCCCAATCTCGAAGAATGGAGCTTGTGAAACATAAATTTGGATTCTTAATTAAGGTGAAAAAAAATATCAATTGGAAAATACTTATACAAACAAAAAAGGAAATTATTATTTCAAAAATAATATTGCGTTCGAATAAGAGAATGGCTAAAATTATAGCTAAAATAAGCTAAGTATTTCCGGACTTAGATATTTTAAATTCCTAGGCTCTTGGTTGTTCAACCCCCTTCCTGATGTCGTTTGATACCTTAAAATTCATTGTTAATGAATAAAAGTGGCTGATAATTAGACATGTTGTATCAGATTGAAATACATTTAATAAAATTAAAACTTCTGAATAAAAGTATCACACACGTGACGTACAATATTAAATTTATCTTAATGTTTTCTTAATGACATGTGGTGTGTATTAAAATTCATTTATAGTGAAATTTATATTTTTTTTATACTGCTTACGTCCATTGTTGTTAAATATACCATACAAATGTTTTTTTTTTCATAAAACCAATTTGACTAAGAACAGGCTTTAATCTAGTCAAATAGGCGGTTACTTAATGTATAGTAATACTATTTAATTTAAAAAATAAAGTTTAAAGCAATCGTCAAAAAACTTGTAATGGACAGTAGGATGTCTATGAACAGATTAAAGATTATTGAACTTAAAGCAAGTCTTTAGTATAACCTTTTATACGGGAGTGTCCAAATTATACATTCCGGAAGGACAAGATGAGATCTATCGAACTTAATCGTAGGCTTTGAAATAAAAGAGTATCTTAATACGTGAGAGAACCACAAAAAGTGAGTTCAACGGAGTCAAAATAAAGATGATCCAGATTGGTCATTTCATATAAACAAAAATATAACACCTATTTGATGGTTCAATTAAGTGTGTATTTAAAGATCAACTGAAGAAAAAGTTTTTGTAATTATAAAGAATGAAAGAAAAAATAATTAAATTCAGGAGAGATTTATTTGAACTGCTTTATTACAGGTATGTATGGGAATACAAAATGAAAAGCTTAAAACGGGAATATACGCATGTTTTCTGTATTATTCTGTATTACAGATAAGGATTCTGCTTATTCTATATAACAGATAAGGAAACATTTTCAATACCAAATTTGAAACAAAACAAAGAAATAAAAATATCAATTGTTCACTTAGATTTAACAACAGGAGAAAATCATTAATATTGTTTTTTCTTATGTCATAAAAAATTAACCCTTCATTCTTAAATACACATTCATTAGATTCTATATTTAAAGGTTTTAATGATATTAAAAAGAAAGTTAAAAGCCTACTTAAGGGTGCTTTCATAAGGAAGAAATTGAAAATAATCGCCGTTGAAATGTAACACAAACGTAATAAAAAATACATTAAATGATGGAACATTAATACATCGGCTCGTTAAACACTTATAGGAATGAAAATCGTTTTGAAAATTCTCAAATAAACGTATATTTATGTGTTTTCAGATACTTTATTACTTTTCGGCCGTTTAAGCTGGATTTAAGTGAAAATTTATTACTTCTGTTTGTTGCCGTAGGTATCGTGTTTTGTGTCTAAGTTTTTTTTTTACAAATTGTCAAATACCATTTGTGAAAAAAATTATTCTATATCATGATATTCGGTAGGTTTAGAAACAGTTCTATGTGATGTAAAATACATGCACTCGTATAAAATAAAAACAACTTCAATTATTAAATATTTGTCAATCCCGTTACAATCAAGCGAAAACCTTCAAGGAAAAAAAATATATTGTATCATAGCTTTGCATTATAACTCCTTTATTATTTTTTGTTTTTTTCACGTAACAACGTAAGATTTTTGAAAAAAAATAATAGTTTAAAGTGGATACCCTTTAATAATCATATAAAAATAAATATCCTTCCCTGATCGAGCTTAATTCTAATCCTCTGATACCATACATCTGCTGGCCTCATAATTTATGTTTTGAATCTGCCAGCTAATCACACGTGTCAATTATGGAATATACTATCGACTGAAAACAACCCTTCCACGTCTCCTTCAGGAAATTTCTGAATCTTAGGTTTGCCTTCGATGGTTAGCTATGTATAGTTTTGTTGTGTATATGAAATACACATCGCATTTATCTTTTCTCCTCCTTTTAATATTTTTTGAACACGTATAGTTTTAAAACAAATGCAAAGGCAGTTGAACAACGCATCTGCATAATCTAATTGCCTCAAAAATAATATGTGAAAAAGTAAACACGTGGCAATAGAAAGTAAAAAAGGAAAACTATAAAACATATGCTAAACCTTCTATAACATATGATATTCAAACTAAAGCTGAAGCAACACAAACGAAGATACTGTTTTTTTTAATCAGAATTACATGTTTTGCTATGAACAACTAGTAAAACCTAGTGTGGTAAAAAAAAATTATAGAAATAAAAAAACTGAGTAAAACCGAAAATATCATAAAACAGAAAAAAACGAGAAGACTTTATTGGCATGCTCTGGTTCAAAAAAACAAAGAGATAGAGGGATACTAGCTGACAATGGCCAACACAGAGATAGAGAAATACTAGCTGAAATACTCGTTATGCAGAAAAACAAATCAAATGTCTACCACTAAAAGTGAAGAAGCTGCAAAGGCAAAAAACTTTGTGATGAATATATAATATTTAATTAATAAGTACAGGGATATGGTGGAATACGATAGAACAAAACAATTAATGGTAATCATGGCAGAGTGTGATTGTTCGGTATTGAATCTTAAAGATCTCTCAGCCCGAAGAAGAACAAGACAGATTTCATTTGATTATCCACCAGTTTCTGAAAGCTGTCCTAATCACTAATATATTTTTCGCTAACGTCCACTTGGCACCTTATTTTGTCCACTCTTGTACTGAAAAATGTTCTCAAAATTACCTAATAAAAGAGTCCATTAAAAAATAATGTATTTGAGGTGATAAAAAAGTGTGAACGTGAATGTGATATATGGGATATTAATATAAGATTACAGCAAGCTGAAGGAATCTACTATTTAGGTAGTATTTTCTCAGATGACGAAGTTAGAAGGGATTCAGACTAAATGTTACGAGGGATATCAAATTACTTGTAACAATGGGACAATACAACATATTATTTGTGCTCGAACCGGGCAGTATCAATATTTCCTAAGATGATACTCTACAACAGTATTTTAGCATTAGGTTTGTTGTGTGGGAGTGAAACGTGGACGTTGAAGATGATTCAAAAGAAGAAAATTAATATTAAAGAAATGCGTGCTCTTAGAAGAATACAAGAGGTGATTATGTGTAACAGATTACAGAAGGAATTGATTAGGGGTGAATGTAAATTTAATGCTTATGTGTTGAATAAGAGGAAAAAAGGCATTCTGAGATGGTTTGGACACGGAGAACAAGTAAATGTAGAAAGACTAATAAAAATTCTATACACTCCAAATATGAGAGAAAGGAAAAGAGAAAGAGCAAGAAAAATATGGTTGAATCTAGTGAAGGATATTTTGATAGAAGGAAAAGTAAGAGAAATCGTAAGATGTGTTTGTATGAAGGATGTGCAAGAGGTGAAATATGTGTGACGGGATAGGAAAGTTTGTCGCTCTGTCTTCTCTGCCACCCAACAGGAAAACGGTGAGAGAGAATTTGTATTTCATTGTATTCAACAACCTGGCGGGCTTATTGCCTTATGACAATATCTTCCAATCAATAAGAAAGACGTCAAAAAAGCCATAAGTGAAAACTAGACTGAATTTCTTCTTTTTTATAGCTGGGTTCCAACGAAAATCGAACCTGCAACAGGTTGAGAGAAACCGTTTTAACAACTAGGCCACGAAGGTCGTCGTCGTATGTATGTGTAAAAAAATGAATATTTTTCACAAAAACACAATTCGAAGAGGTTTTGAGAAGGAAAACAATAAAATATTTATAACTGGTATTTTTTTTAGAAATGCAAACAACAGTGGAGTGTCTTAAATCAGCGATTGACATCACACAAACATTTTGTTTAAATTTTATCCATAATAAACATTGTTTCAATTAATAAGTCATTTACTAGATGTAGCGACTTTGAAATAAAGGTAACATTGGTTTACACCTACTTAGATTTAAATCAAATGTCCAACACTAAGTTGAGTGAAAAATTTGTTTCTTTGCCGTTCCGGCATATTATAGACTCATAAAACAATTATAATACTATGCTATACATTCTTGCACCAAAATAAAAAAAATATTTGAATGTTACATAAAATAGAAAAGGTTTGAGATCATTATATGAATTAATTAAGAAGGGTTAAAAAATTCATTGAAACATTTTTATAAAACATTCAGAGCTCTTCAATTTAACATGAATATTCACCATGTAAAACATTTAAGGTTTTTCGAATATGACATGAATATCCACTGTAATAAAAAATATTCAAAGTTGTTCAAATTCCACACGAATATTCAATATATAAAAAAAATAAAAGTTGTTCAAATTCGATACAAATTATCGCTTTATTTCGATAAAACTATACTTACTGTGCTTTAGATAAAACTTTAAAGGATTACTTGAATATGAAAATAAAAAAATACCAATGAAAAAACATAAGTTTATTTACGTTACCTTAATTCTCTTGAGAAAAATAAATCAAGTGTCACTTAAACCAAGGAAAACTACCCCACAAAAAGAAGATTTTTTTCCTCCGCAGGGAATAACCTAAAATGAAGTTTCAAGAACATGAAACAGCTCGTTCAGTTGACATTTAACGGCCAACCGTCCCAAAAAAGTTAACGTATCGGATAGAGTGGTCAGTAATATTTATGTAAAATATTTGTTTTATTCATCTATAGAAAGTCCCATCCATATATCACATAAATCTAAAAAAATGTTTGATTGTTTAACCATTCCACTCATTCGGTTTCCAATACCAGCTAAAATTTTCCATTGATTGTGTTGCATTGCATAATTCTGCAAACTGGGGAAAATAATAGTTTTATTCCACGCTGTATGCAGACCTATGCAATACTAACGCGCCACAATTTTACAAAAGGGTTATCAAAAAATAACAAATATAACATATCAATAATTTCTATTGATTGTGTTTCATTGCATAATTCTGCATACTGGATACAATAATGGTTTTATTCCAGGTGCAGAACTGTTCAATACAAATATCCATGATTTTACAAAATGATTATCAAAATATAGCAAACACTGTTTTTCAAAAAAATATATAGAATAGAACACAACACTTGTGAAAAAAAAACGTTTGTTATCATCACCACAATCCCGCCATATCCATATTGAAGTAGGCAAAGAGAACATCATTCTATGCCATGTTCAAAAATCTCATTCATAGTATAAATAGGCCAAAACCCACACGATGGTTTTCGCCAAAGATAGAATACGAGAATTGAATTTTGAATACAAGAGAGCGAGAGAAGAATACTTGGATTCTCTCCGAAAGTAATTCGAAATTTGAATCTCGGTGGGTCCGTGATACTGAACGAATTTTAAATACCTAGCTAACAATTTTTGAACCGGTGTAAAAGGGGATGATGTATAAATGATATATATAAACAAATTCTACAATACATTTATGACTATATATTTTCATAAATGTAGAATTTGTTTTACTTCCGTAAATATTTCACGGGTTGCAACTAGTGTATAAATAATTCTGATATCTTTAAAATATCAAGGATATTCAAAAAACTTATCTTTTCAAAATTTGATAAGTTATTTATTAATACAATCAACGACCTTAAATGTCCTTTACGAAACATATTAAAACTTAAATTCAAAAAACAGCGTATCAATATCCTCCAAAAAATCTTATAAGAATAATAATATAAATATTCTCCTCAAGGGCGATTAAACTCGGGATCCGAGCCCACGATTATAATTTTTTTTTAAATATTACAAAAAAATAAGTTGCATGAATATGAATGTGGCGGTTCGTAAAAAGATGCTTCAATCAATATTTCTGCAGGAGTGCTAACTGCAGACGATTGACTATGCAACTGCAAACAATGACTAAGCCACTGCAGACCAGTGACTATATCACTGCAGAAAATTTGCCTTTTACTGCAGATTATTGACTAATATTGAAGATTACTATCTTTTTATCTTATTTCTGCACCCATACGAAGTTTCTTAAAAAATCTTAAGATCCGCATCCGCGGATGTGAGCCTTCAAAAATCCGCATCCGCATCAGTGGTGTTAAAAAATCTGCATCAGCAACATCCCTACTTTAAGGTTTTAAAAACTTTAAATCTGGGATCAAGGCGCGAGATTAACTATTTAATACGTAAATTGAAGTATATATTAAGGATTTCCAAAGTTCATTTAGTGATCCTAGAAATATCAAATAGGAATGTACAAGTACAGGAATACTGATAACATGTTAGTGTTAGTAGAAAATGAAAACTAATTACTGTGTGTGGTGAGTAATTTGTTCGTAAAATATGAAGAAAAAGAACTGAGAATAAAGTAAGCAAAACGTCATTGAAAGTATGAAATAAAAAAATTGAAATATTTGTGTGAATAATAAAATGGAATGAGTAGAGAAATTCTGCTTTTTTGCGATGTATATTCTTAGAAAACGGAAAGGTGGAAAAGATATTGAATGTCAAGGTGCAATAAGAAATATTTAAAGACGCATACTCAATATCAATATCTGACAAAACGATGATTCTCAAGAGTGTATAAGTGCTAATACGGATGTATGAGAGATAAACGTGGACATGGTTTTAAATTAAAGGAAATCGAGTAAATGTGGTGGAATGCATGCAATGAAAAAATATAAGCGGTATCGATAGATGACAAAATTAGAAATGTTTTTGCAAAGGATGAATGGGAGCTAATATTTGTGTGACGTAAGTAGGATGAAAAAGAGCACATTGAGGTGGTTAGATATACTAAATGGATGGATGACAAAAGAAGATGCAAGCATAATTGGGAGTTGTAGTAGATGACGACCTAGAAAAGTATGGGTGCACCAAGTGTATGAAGTTTTGAAAGAAAAAAGGTAAGGAGCAAGAGAAACAAATCGTAGGAGAAGATGTATGGATATGGTAGGAGAAGATGTATGGATATGGAGGAAGCGACGGAAGTATGTCGTTATAAACAAATTTGCGCTCTTTCCTTTTGGCCTAGCTTCACAGGGGAATGGTGTGATGGTATGTGTTTATGTAGTATTAAACGTTGAACACTCGAAAGTGTAAATATTTGAGCTATTTATTATATAGCGATTTATGTGTCAAGTTTGATTCAAAGTTAGCCTAAAAATTACAAGTATATAAATCTTTCGACTTTCGAAATAGAAAATTTGCTTGGTTTTCCACTCATATTAATTTGCTTGGATTTCAACAAATTGTACTCAAAACTTCAAACAATCATAGGCGACGACAAGTCAACGACTTTTCATGGAATTTCATATAAAATATTTCACATCGTTTTTCTGGAAAATTTCGAAAACGAAGTCACCGGTCTTTGGAATTGTTCAACACATTTAGTCTAAATTCGCAATAAGTACAGACTATATTTTGAAAACTTCGAGAAACCATGTTTTGAAATAACACAAACAATGACATCGATAAATATTTTATCTAATGAGAGTTAAAAAAATCTTGCCTGATAAAATCCTGCAGAATAATTTTTTTATCTTATTTTTTGTAAAAAGCCCAATAACATTTCTGTCATCCTCAAAAATGATGTTGTTTTTCCACTCAATTTTTGTATTGTTAATTGTTTTTAAAAACTTGTCCTTTCCGTAATTTTGTACTAAATAAAAGTATTTTGAAATATGTACGTACTCTAATTATTTATTTTTTTAAATGTGGTAATATTTTAATTTACGTTTTATAAAAATTTTTTTGGAAATGTAAAGGACACATAAATTTCCTATATTTTTTCAATAAAGAAATAAATAAATTTGCAAGGTATTTAAAAGTTACTTTACATTGTTACTTATACAAACCTTAACAAAATTTGTATTATGTACGAGTTTATAATATTGAAAGAGCATATATTTTATCAGTCCCTTTCAAGAAGCACTCATAGAAAACCACTTTGAAAGTTAAGATCATCTCCAACGATTATTTTACAAGCGTTGTAAAGTGTTCAATTACTTTAATTCAATCAATAAGTTTATGTGTACTATTCACTAGATCGTTAGCATCGATACTGCTGACTTTGATGTTTGGACAGACATCAAGATTATTAAGATCAAATAATGACGCAAGATTTATAAGTCCAGTGGGATGAATTAACGAAACCCCAAGGCATATTTTAAGAGCTCATCTCTCTTGTCAATGGCCAGCATTTAAGTTTTGTTGAACCACTGCTGAGAAATTAACTTATTTCTATGGTTCTATCTACTGACAATTTTAAACTTAAATTATCGTTTATTTTTGACAAGTTTAAACTTTAAAACAGAATCCTTTTTTTTTTAATTCATAAACGAACTTGGGATAAAACTTTCTTTATTTTTTATTGTTTGATAATTTTAGATAGCGCTTTTTCCTGACCATTAGGTCATTTCAAAAGCTCTTCCTAAATAACTCAACCTTTAAACTTACACAAGATGTACAGAGGACAAGTGACAAATTTTTCAAATCTACTGGGAACTTTGCCAATTTCAATATTTGTTTCAGAGAGGACGTAAGACCTAAGCGTTTTTCAAATTATGGATTAGCGCTACGCTCAAACAGAGATTGTTTATTGGCCTTTCCAGTTCCCCGCACCTCTTTCTTTACGTCATCCTTTACTGTTCATGTAGTGAGACTCTGGAATCAGTTAGAAACCAAGATAAGACTAGCTCCGTCCTTGGCTTGCTTTAAGAAGCGACTGAAAAACTCTCAATTTCTAGTCAGTAAAATAACGTGTTTCATTCCTGATTTTTCTTTTCCTTTCCTCTCCCCCATCCCTTCCTTTCCTTTTTATTGATGATATCTCCCTTTATATTAAAAATAATGTTCGGGTGATTGTCCGTCTTTGTGGGGTTCGTGGGCATGTGCTCACGTATATGTTTATGGATTTCGTGGGGATGGATAGTCATTTGAATGATTTATGCGACCAGGTAACTTGCTTCATTTACTTTTGTCTGGTTGGTTGGAAGAGATTGCCACCTGGCAATAAGTCCGCCAGATTGTATTGGCAATCAAAGTGTTAAATAAATAAATAAGACCTCCCTTAAAAGAGATCTCACTAGCTGAAACGTTTTGTAGTCATATTTAGATTTGGCAACTCCATTGGGAATCTCAAGTCGCCGAATTCCTATGAATTCCACTCGATCTAAACCTTTAACAAGATTTGGAGATCTCTCATCTTAATCATCATCATCATCGTCCGCTCGTCTCCGTCCAAAGTTGAACATAGGCCTCCCCTCTCCTCCTCTATTCCTCTCTTTCCTGGGCACATCGTTTCCAGTTGCTCCCGGCCACTCTTCTAATGCAGTCTGACCACCGTGTCTGAGGACGGCCCCCACTTCTTCTTCCCTGTCTTGGGCGCCACTCCAGCACTCTCTGGGTCCATATATCATATGTGCATCTGGCAATGTGTCCCGCTCAATTCCACTTCTGAATGGTGACTCTTTCGGTGACATCAGTTACTTTGGTCTGCTGCCTTATCCATTCATTGGTTCTCCTATCCCTCAGAGAGATATTTAACATTCTTCTCTCCATGGCCCTCTGCGTCACCATGAGCTTGTGCATAATTTGTTTATTCAGCACCGATGTATCCAGCCCATAAGTTAGCACAGGAAGGACACATGAGTTGAAAACGGATTTTTTAAGATGTCTTGCGTATTTTGGAGATTTTAGAATAAAGTACAGCTTTCTAAATGCTGCCCAGGCTTGGCCTCATCTTCTCTCAATTTCAGCATCTTGATTCTCCTTACCCAGTCTTGCTGTATGCCCCAGATATACATAAGAATATCTCATGTTAAATAAGTCTTAAAATACCAAAGAACCTGATTGTTGATCGCCTTAAATACCTCATAATCATCTGACAGTTATATAATACATTGAATATATTTCCCAACTATATAACTTGTACTGAAATGGATATTATAAACAGATGCTTTCATGTTGAGGAGGCACCTTGACGTGACATTTTTGTGATAAATAATACGTTAAAGATTCTATAAAAATCACCCAGTTTATCAATATTACCAATCTGTGGTTTCTTTTGAAGAATACATTATTCAAGCAGTGTTCATTTTTATAGAAAAGTTTAAGAAATGAGTAACACGGTATTTCAATTTAATGATATAATGAAATCCTTAAACATAAATAGCATAAGTCATAGGAATAGTCCAGTATAAATTTTCTTGAGGAATATGATAGCAAATGAGAAATTCATTCGATGCAGCGAATACAAAGCGAGCAATTGCCGTTCTCTTTGTTGCATAATAAATAGGAAGTCATTTTGTAACACTCGCTCTTCCGGAAGACTAAAAATAAGAACGACCATTTCATTGCGGTCTCCGAAGAAATTATTACCCACTCTTGCGGGTTATTTTACTTGCGTTGTTTACTGATTTATATCATAAATAAATCTCGAACTTATTGAACGGAATGTAAATATTGATATTGAAAATTTAATCAGACGTTTTAAATTGACTGTAGTTTAATATTGGGAAATTAAAAAGGAAGATTAAATTTTGTTTCAACTTTATATACGACATACATATACGAGTATGTATCATTAAATCATGTCCCTTTACAAGATACGTAGAGAGGACAGGTTTCCAAACCTTGGTGTCCTTTCCACACACATAGTCTTTGACACATATGAGCTCGGTAAAACAATATTTGAAAATTTGACCTACATTTTCCATTATAATTTATGAAAGTTTGCGTGATAAAGTGTGATGTAATAAAAAGGTTCAATACTATTTCAAAAGAGGTCGCAGTGTCTTTCGTCTTTTAAAATCTAAAAAAATAAAATAATTTATTTTACTCAAGTTTCAAATATTTTACCTCTATGATGAAAATTATTGATGTCCATAGCATCCGCTTTTCTTGTAGTCTATGTGTTTTATATATTATATTATGGATAAATTAAACTTTTATTGAAGTAAATAAAATTGTTAAATATTTTTTTAAATTTGCTAGGCATTTACAGCGTTTTTTTATAGAAACTGTTAATTATAATTTCAAGTAAGTTATTAAACATCCCTTATAAGGCAATGAGATGAGAAAATAATTGTGGAACCCAAGTTTCAACAGTTTTTTTTTAAGTAACAATCCCTAAATCATGTATTAGACGTACTGTTAAGTATAAAAAAGCTGATGGAACCAATAAAAGCAAAGAGATTTCGAAAAACCGTAAATTCTTTCTTCTTGAAAAATGTTACGTAATAGTGTGAGACCCATTGAAGTTTTTTTGTTTGAATTACGGTACTAGGAAAAATAAATTTATTTTAAATGTATGCTAATTTATCCTATTTGAAAGTGAAACTGTCAGATATTTGATCACAACAACAGTTAATGAAGTCTAATTCTTGAAAGAATTATCCCATGCTGAGTTGAAGTGCCCAAGATAGTGTTAAAGAGATTTTATTCGATTTATGATATAAAGCGCTTTTTTATATCCATTATCATAGGTTAAAAGGAATATAAATAACGACCTCCAAAGTTAAGTTTGTAAAACGCTTGACTTCCGCTTGGGGGTTTTGAGTTCGATTACCAATGTTATAAAAAACGTTATAAATCTGACCCATAATTTCTCAACATGGACGCTACCATTCTCTTGTGGATGCTGGAAGGATCTGAGGGTGCGTTGCTGGTCCCTGGGGTAGTAGGGGCAACTGGACAATACGAAAGAGATTAAAAAATAATTAACATAAAATTTTAAAACTAAACACTTATCCATTTGACAATTTAGACACTCTTTCAGTCATGTATCTTCGCAAGACTCATAGCTGTTAACCGTTCGTACATGTTGGTCTAACGGTCCGGTCGTATGATGTAAGAGCTGCTTTATTTTTCAAGGAAATATACATTGCAAAATGCAAATTACAACCGATTTTTTTTTAGAACATAACAGGTCTTAATAGACAGTTTTGATTTACGTGGATTCTTACAAGTCTACCTCGCAACAAGAGGAATCTGAGCATGTTAATCTTAAATCACAATCAACTGCGTAAAAAAATGAGAAATTCTAAAATTATAATGCAGATACAGCTACATTTACAATGTTACAATTAGTTGAGATAGAGATTCCCGAGGAAGACGATGGAAAAAATTATCTTCGAAAAGGGGCGATAAACCAAAACAGTTTGACAAACTCTGATCTAACCGAACATTGCCCATTAGTCGACAATACCAAAATTGGTAAACAGTCATTCAGAACAAAAATCTCTATTAAAGTGAAATTTGAATCGATGGTTTTCAAATAAACCTACATATTAAGGTATTGATGGATATCCGTAGCCTTTTTGTTAAGACGCCTGAAATCCATTAAATTAGACTATATATAAACCATTCATAATTAATATTTTAGCAGAAATCCATTATACTAAAGTACAAATGTAGTATAGTATATTTGTATTAAATTTCCTTAATTGGGCGTATCCATTGTATATTTCGAATCTATGTCTGAGTGATGCTCCTTCAGAGAGTGATCGATCTTTGAGGTCAATGTCATCTTGCTATAAACTGATTGTGCCGAATCGATCCGCCTCTAAATATAAAATATATGGGTGACGTGTGGAGCTTTGGAAACACTTGAAGATAACCTTTTGGGAGGTCTTATCAAAATATAATATATGATTTCATATGAACACTACATATGTACACTACACTACACGATAAGCCAAATATGTTAATATAACATATCTGAAGATCGACAAAAGTTTATTTGTAGTTTGTCTTACCTCATATTGTCATTTACGTGTGATTTTCTTACAAAGTATGTTTTTTTATAACAAACGCTGATGCGGAAAAGTACCTAATCTAATAATCGCACCCACCACCAGCGGCGGCTGGTCTCGAGGTGCGTTGGTGCGCTGATCATCAACGCACCTCGAGACGCTGAGCGAATATGAAATATCGCTGTCTCACGGTTTACTGTATGTCTCTGTCTGCCCTATATGAATTTGCGTTTCCGTCCGGTGCGTATTGGAGATCGCTCCGGTAGTATTGGCAAACTTGGCCGGTCAATTTGAAAGGAATATATTTTTAAATTTTACTTAAATTTTTTTTTTATTTTCACTTAAATAAAAATACTCGTACTATTTGTCAGTACATATTTAATCTATGTATACAAATATTTAACAATTTTGGAAGTCATGTTTGCGAATATATAGTTTAATTATTGCGAATTATTTCTCTAAACCAGCCGCCGCTGCAAACCACCTGCATTTCTTTATACTAAACTTATGTGTTTTTTGTAATATTTTTAATCTGTCAATAATAGTGGGTTCGAACCCCAAGTTAAAAACCCCTTAAGGTGAGTCTGTTATTTAAACGACGCTTTATATATTGCATTTTTATTATTATTATACAAAACTTTATTTTGTGACACTACTCGTACGGACTAGACATATATGAGTGTTGAAACATCTTCACTTGCAGTACTATTACAAACAACTAGTTCAGTACCTACTCCAGTGATTCTGAATCCGAAGGCTTCAACAATGGAGTCGAAGACGATATTGTCTCCCGACCACACCCTTTAATATGTTTTAATCCCCAATTCCGATAAGGGTATCATACGAATGAATAAACTGGTTCAATAAATTGTGAAAACGACTAAGTGATTCTTATACATACTCATTTCTTATTTCGTTTGATCCTGATTTTTTTATTAAATTTTGTTTTATTTAGCTTAAGTTTTATTTTAAGCTAAATAACTTGCAAATTGGATTTCACAAAAAAAAATTTACGTAAACGAAACTAATATATTTTCTTCAAAAAGTCCGTTCCCTTTATGGTTATCCACAACCTTTGACAGGAGTCAAAATAGAAATAGAATTTCTTGAGATTTCATTGAAATGCCGCCAAAGGAAGTTTGTGAATCGGCGCATGAAATCACCATATTTTTAGCATATCTTGTGATACATTTCTTGGAATGTTTGTTCACTACGTAAACATAACTTTGGACAAAGGGCGAACGAGACCTTGGAGCTGTCAAAAAAAATATAAGTCATCGCTCTCAAACTACCCCCATTGCCTCTCTCGAGAAAGACGAATTTTCTATATTTCCAATGTGTTCAGTTTCCAATCTACGAATTCTTTCTGATGACTTTTTTAAGTTGTCACAATCATACATGTATCTTCACGTCGAGCCACTCAATCATCGCAACTCTTCATTATTCCAACATATTGCGCATTTTCATCCCTATCTAAAGAGAATCTTCCGAGCTTAAAGCCTTATTTTGCCTTTAATTAATTTCGGGGATGTTTGTTATCTCGATGCTACACACTAGTTGTTGGATAAACTAAAGAGTCTACAAGAAATTATTGGCCTTCTTATTTATTATTTGTTTTCTTATTTTGTATGGTCCGCTTTAAAAAAACTAAACTGACAATTTGGACAAATGAAGAACGTAGCTGAAAAATATTTTCTTGAGCTTCAGAATCGATTATACTGGTTTAGAACCACTGAAGTAGGTTCATTGGCGTGTTGGATATAAAACCTTATGAAAAAGAGCAACACTTGTACACTTACTCGGTGCGTGTTATTATTGTTACAAGGCGATCTCTTTTACCCATAATTGGACTCCTTTTTTTATGAATCATCGGGAATCGAACCCAGATCTCCAAGATGGAAGTCAAGCGTTTTACAAACTTGGACAGGGATTTCGTAAAAATTTTAACCTAAAAAAATGATCACTGATCTGATAATTGCGGCAGACTCCAATGGCTTGAAATAAGAATACGAGGAAATATCTTTTCAATTGTTGCAAATTGATGAAAACCCACGTTTGTCAAACGGTTACTCTATGTCATAATAAATTAATTTAATAGAGAGAACTCCCATTGTTGGAACTCTTGTCAGAATATTGTTGTTTTAATCCTAAAATAATACATTTAGAATACTCAATTTATCACAATGGCACCAACCATACTGGTGTAGCTTTAACCTTTTATGCTTTGCTGGAGTGATAGATACGAAAACTTGAGATTCTCAAACTGTGCATTAATGTTTATTTTAATAACAATTGAATAAGACCCGCTAACCAATTATTTGCAATTTCTTTACATCAATATTGGATCGAATTATTGTATATTCTACCAACCCAATAAGATACAACTGTGATAGCCATTGGGTTTTTTTTTCAGCAGGTCTTCTTTCGAGCAATTAATGGAGCACATTGGACGAGAAATCAGGCGTGACGTTCATTAAATGTCACCACACAAGCACAGTGGTAGAACTTCTGTGCCAGTCATCCATCTTAAGATATTATATTTTAACCTACCCATTTTAGTGCATAGGTGATTAAAAGATCTTCATAAGGCCCATGGTAAGCGATGTTCACATTTTACCTGCTCTAAGAATTTTCAGAACATTTCCGGTCTTTTTATGGGCTTTTCTGAAACATTTTTGATATATGTCAATAGAAATACCACCTATTGTGAAGGGTATCATGTCACAACTTTTGTTGGTCCCCCATTTTGTTCAAAATTATGCCTGTTAATTTTTTTTTTAATTTGTTTCACCGTTAACATTGGTCCTAGAGACAAAAAAGTACAGTGGTGTTTCCCAATCATTATGGCCACCTCATAGCTGCTAAGTTGTTTAATTTTATTTTTATGTATATTTTGAGGCGATAGGAATGGAATCATAAAATAACCAAATAGAATTTTGTTGCACTGGATCTAACTTGGCATTACTCTGTTCAAACAATAATTCTAGCTGACAAAAATTACATTGAGTTCTAAATATTAGCATATATTTTAGATAATTCTTGTTGTTATTTTGATCGTTTATATTCAGTGTATCTGTATATTCATGTCAGAAAAAGGAAGGTTTCGTTCGAGATGGAAGGAAAATTTTAAAGAACTGTACAAGAGTGGGGATACTAGTAGAAACAGCGGTGAGTCTAGTACAACTGAAAAGGGTGAGCCTTTGGAAAAACCTCCGAATGAGATCTGTTTACAAGAGGTACGAACGGCTATAAACATATGAAAACAGGGAAAGCGTATGGTTGTGATGGTGCAATTTCAGTTCTCCTCCATACACTTTTAGTTCTGGGAACAATCTGGTGGGGCTATTGTCAGGCGGCGATCTCTTCCAGCCAACCAGACAAAAGTAAATAAAGCAAGTTACATGGTCGCTAAAAACATTCAAATGACTATCCATCTCCACGAAATTCATGAACAAATACGTGAGCTCCACAAAGACGAAGAACGAATTACCCGAACTTTTTTTTTAATTTGATTATTTATTGTCGGCTAATAATGAAATATTTCTAATAAAATTATGAAATTCGTTCGAGAGACACAGAACCTACTAACGTAGATACCATATAACCGAATATACCCTTTCCTTTCATACACATGCAAATAAATTAGATTCTTGCGGTTAGTGCTGGAAAGTTATTTTAAGATAGAATTGAACCGTGAAACCCCCCATTTTGATACATGATTTTATGATTTTCAAATTGACCGAAAATTAAGCGTGAGTTGAACTTCTTGTCTATTATTATCTCTTGCCGTTCCTCATTTCTGACGGTTGTGATCTATGTGATGTCGGCTATGCAGGTTGGGACGACGCGGTTTCACTCCTCTCTACCACTTGCCGTTTGCATAGCAGTAGAAATATTACTTGGTGAAGTGACCCAAAGGTTGATCACTTCTGCTTCTGTATTTTTCCTATTATCTCTTCTAATTCTTCCAACTTTTATCCACATTAGTATATCTCAAAACATTTTTGCAACACTCCTGCTTCCATCCACAAGTACATATTTTACCTAGTATTCACCTAAAATACTATGCGTTGGCAGCAGGGCTCATAATATATACAACACGTGTACAATTCCTGAATATAATGGGAACCACCGCACTATATTTTCCAAGAAAATCATACAAAGCTCAACAAATTGTGGACCACATGTCTCAGCATTGATGTCATAACGAAGAAGGTGTATATTTACTAAAGGATTCACTTTTCTATTAAATCGATGTAAATTATAAATTTCGCAAAAAAACGGCTAAGCTAATTCTGCCGACCTAAAATTATTAAACTTTAATTTCTTAATTTAAAGTTTGAGATTCAGGTACTGGAACTGTACGAGTGTTTGCAGGTATATGAGTATAAGGTGGATACTAGCTCCACGTTTTGCTCGTCAACTTTTTCATGCCTCGCGAGCCGAATGGAGCTTTTAAGTACTAAAAAGCTCATACTC
This sequence comes from Odontocerum albicorne, assembly GCA_949825065.1. Classification (NCBI taxonomy): domain Eukaryota; kingdom Metazoa; phylum Arthropoda; class Insecta; order Trichoptera; family Odontoceridae; genus Odontocerum; species Odontocerum albicorne. The sequence goes on from OX463844.1 coordinate 40,708,701, forward strand.
CGATACTCGGGTAATTGTAACGCTCCAGTGCATATACGTTGGAATAAGTTGGCACTATTCCATATCACCACTTTTTTCTAACCCTCAAAAGTGGCCTGTCTACAAATTCGAACGAGATTTTATTTAAAAAAAAAGTTAATTTTTTTACCACTTAGATGATCGTAACCAGTGTTTGATACAATTTCAGGAATCCCTTGAGGGCAACTCTTTTTTTTGAGTTTTTATCAACATTTTTGATTCTGATTGATAAAAAGTAAAATTTTACTACAATATAACATTATAAGTTTGTTGAATCAAATGCAATACCAGAGTTGTGAAAAGAAATAATGTGTAAGGAATGTTATGTTGCAATAAGTAACCAAGCCCCAGTGGTTTTAATTTTTTTAACAATGTGTCACTCTAATTTTTGTTTAAGGCTTCTTTTCTGCTTCGTTGTAAGAGATTCCTATATGACAATATAATTGTATATGAACACTATATACACCCCCTACTCTAACTTAAACCAAATACGTTAGTAACGTTCATTGAAAAATCTACGAAAGTTTATATGAAGTTTATCTAAGCTTGGTAAGTTTTCTACTGTCAAATCTGTTAATCTTAACATATTGTCACCGTTATTCCATTCCAACGTCAATTCAGTTGAAAAACAAAGCTACGCTGTGGATTTTTTTTAAGTGAGTGAGCCGTTGCACACCAGCAAACTCACTGGCCACATCATGTACTAGATCTGATGGCACACCTTAAATGAGACGATCGAAGCATATCGATTTTTTTTCTCATTTTTATAGAATATGCATGTATGACGGAAGTTATAGTTATCCTTATGCCCTCAAATACTAGATGAAAAAATGCCTTTATCACTCGAGGAAAGTAACACATTGCGGGATTTAAACCGGTTACCGCTATTTATATCTAAATTTAAAATCATGGTGGAAGCTCGTATTTTTTTAAATTTGTACCAACGATAATAAAGCATGGAAGCCTCGTGTTGAAAGATAAATGCATAGGCAATTGGACAATGGATTAGTTTTTCTTCCCCTCTCAAAGTGCGATAAAACAAAAAAAGATTCATTTTACGTCTTTCATTTTCAAAGTAATTATTAACACATAAAATATTATATTGGTTTTACATTTTGAGTATAAACCTTAAATTCAGGTCATGTTCATTCGTTGCAGTAGTTTTTGTTTGTATTTAAAACATGTCAACTCAAAAAGGTCTACTTAAATGTAGCAAAAACCAAAAGCGGGATTGTCAAAAGCACTAAAAGTACTTTACCACAAAACAAAAAAATACTCCTTATAAACAGAAATGTAAAGGCACAGTCCAGTAGAGGGTTAAAAGCATTCACTATAAACGTTGCCAGCAACAAAGTCCTTTGTGTCTCAGAAGCAGGAACATGTTCGCGGGACAAGCCAAGCGTCATGCTGCACCGTAGACCCTGATATTGGTTGGAAAGTCACTAGCTGTACTTAATCGGGTCACTTTTATGAAGTACATTTGTTAAATAAGTCTTCTGATATGGATAATTCGAATATTTTCTCGGTGCATGAAATGTTTTTAATAATAAATAACAACATTTTTATAACAATTGATAATGTAGAAATCACACATTACCAAATATGGTATGGTTCTAAAAGTATGCAAAATTATGAACATAAACGAAAGTATTGGCTATTTTCTGAGCTGTAAGAACTTTAGACCTGAAGAAATGTATGTAAATCTGCGAAAGCACAGACAATTTGTTGGGCTGCTTAAACTCCAGGCCTTAAGCCATGAGTATTTACTGCGCTGCGAGTAGTAATACTTCTTCCGTGACGTCGGGCCTTAAAGCAATTCCTTCTTCATCACTAAGTGACGTCTTCTAAAATTTCGATCTTCCAGTATAGATCATGCTGGAAGAGAACTGGTTTTGTCCCGCATAACAGCGTGAGTGTGGGTAGGATTTAAGTGAACTGCAACGCTTTTGAAACGTTAGCCATCATTTTACTTAACTCGATACAGCATAAATTTAAAAAAAAAAAACATTTTAATTTAGTTGAGAATAGCCGTGAAAATATTTTAATATGATACTCGGACAATTTTGTTGTTTACACTAGTGGGCGTATTACGATCTGGTAATCTCTTCAAATCAACCAAAAAGATCTTAAAGAGACCTTAAGTGAAAACTAGACTAGAACTCTTAAAAAAAGTGGGTGCAAACGGGAATTAAACCCTCAGCTCAGGGTTAATACACTGGCATTTTATCAACTAGATCACGGACGTCGTATACTTTAAATTGATTTTTTTTTCAATAAATACATATAAACAATCATCAACCACCACCGTGGCCTTGTCGTATAACGTTAATCGTACACCAAAGGGTTTAGATTCCCAGGTTGACAAAAAATAAAATTTTATTCCAGCTTTTTTTTTGCTTTTTACTTATTTTGAAATACCCTCTTCTATCGTACTCGTATATTGGTCCCCGTCATAGCAATTTTTATCTTGTTCATTCTAGCTCGGAGTAACTCAGTAGAACTGCACCAAAACCATTCCCAAAAGCTCTTATGTCTGGAAATCCGACGTCCTCTGCTGCGCCATTTGATTGTTATTTTTCCCTGGACGACTAGTTATGTTATCATCAACCTTGAGCCTCTCATTATGGGACCGAGGTACTACTACTTAAGAATCTTCACAGTTTTAAACATTATTGGTCTTATGTATTTGTAATACGATATTTCCATGTAATCTTAAAAATACATATATACATTCATATTTCAAAAACCTCGATTCTACGTCATGTTTTCTAGTTAAGTATCCTCACCACCAAGTAATAAAGAAGTTATAAATCAATGAACTTTTTCTTACAGGCAATAAAAATATCGCACAGGAAAATATCAGGCAGATTGTTCTGAAAACAACAAAGTTAAGTAAACTTTTGAAAGTTACGTCCTTTTCGTTTTGCGAAACACAAAAATTAAAATGCTAACATGAGTTTAATTTTTACAATGACTTAGATACAAACAATATATCATGTAGATCGCGTCAGAGAAATTGTCACCGAAGATTTATAGACTATAATTCACTATCGACAATTCCACACAGAAATAATTTAATTCCCTCATATTTTACTTTCAACAATTACAAATCATCATATACAATGAACAACGGATTTTTGTCACTAGCTTTATGGAACTTTTATTATAAATCAAAAAAGTTTCTGAAATATCAATGTTTAAAACGTGGAAGAATAAAGACATTAAAAATGAATACTTAAATTTAATGAACGATAAAAGCAAATCGACGAAAGGAGAGTTAAAATTGTCTGAGTATATGGAAAGAGTAAATTATGAAAGAAAAACTAAGTGAATATACTAATCAGATGTACACGGTGTACATGGAAGTGGTTGACCAAGGAAAACGTTGCTGAATACAGTGGTTTTAATTTTGAAAAAGGTTAATGTGAGAAGCACAAATAGTAGAAGCCTAGCCCCAAATGTCGCGGATTCTTATCCCGTTGGTACATGTTTTATTTTCACGGAATTTCTATTCTGATTTTTACTCAAGGCTTCTTCAAACATATTTCTGGTCCATTGGAATGACGATGAAGCCGCCAGCCTATATGTCTTGTACGAGTATATCCAGTTAATGTTATATATATATATATATATATATATATATATATATATATATATATATATATATATATATATATATATATATATATATATATATATATATATATATATATATATATATATATATATATATATATATATATATATATATATATATATATATATATATATATATATATATATATATATATATATATATATATATATATATATATATATATATATATATATATATATATATATATATATATATATATATATATATATATATATATATATATATATATATATATATATATATATATATATATATATATATATATATATATATATATATATATATATATATATATATATATATATATATATATATATATATATATATATATATATATATATATATATATATATATATATATATATATATATATATATATATATATATATATATATATATATATATATATATATATATATATATATATATATATATATATATATATATATATATATATATATATATATATATATATATATATATATATATATATATATATATATATATATATATATATATATATATAT
>OX463844.1:40713103-40781959 GCA_949825065.1 Odontocerum albicorne
GGATTAATGATGTGTATGGCGACGGTGCCGCAAAAGAAAACACAGTGCGTTTTTGGTTCCAACGTTTTCGTTCTGGAAATTTCGACCTGCAGAAAAAGCCCCGTGGACGGCCGGAGACCAAAGTTGATAATGAAGAATTGAAGGCTATTGTGGAAGCGGATCCATCGCAAACCACGTCCGAGTTAGCTGCAGGCTGCGGTGTTAGTGATAAAACTGTTTTAATCCACTTGAAGCAAATTGGGAAGGTGAAAAAGCTTGAAAGGTGGGTACCTCACGAATTGAGTGAAGCAAATCAACAAACGCGCGTTGACTGCTGCGTTGCATTACTCAACCGGCACAATAATGAAGGGATTTTGAATCGAATCATTACCTGTGATGAAAAGTGGATCCTGTATGATAATCGGAAGCGCTCATCGCAATGGCTGAACCCTGCCGAACCAGCCAAACCATGCCCCAAGCGAAAATTGACTCCAAAAAAGTTACTTGTGAGCGTTTGGTGGACTAGTGCTGGTGTCGTTCACTACAGCTTTCTTAAATCTGGCCAGACGATTACGGCAGATGTCTATTGTCAGCAACTGCAAACCATGATGGAAAAGCTAGCTGCTAAACAACCGAGGCTGGTTAATCGCTCTAGGCCAATGCTGCTTCATGATAACGCTAGACCACACACTGCACAACAGACGGCTACCAAATTAGAAGAGCTTCAATTGGAATGTCTAAGACATCCACCGTACTCTCCGGACCTTGCCCCAACAGATTACTATTTTTTTCGAAATTTGGATAACTTCTTGCAAGGGAAAAAATTCAACTCCGATGGGGCAGTCCAAACCGACTTCAAAGATTTTATTGATTCCCGTCCGAATGGTTTTTTTAGTAAAGGGATCGATGAACTACCTATGAGATGGCAAAAGTGCATAGATAGCAATGGTACATACTTTGATTAAATAAATACATTATATAACTTTATGTTCCTCCCAAACAAAACGCCAATTTCATATGTAAGGACCTAATATATATCTATATATATTTTTGTTTTTTTTTTATCCACTTTGCACGAATTTCTCCTGTTACACAAAGAGGGTCTGCTTCTAGCGTTAGCTTATTCGTTAGGAATAATATCAGCCAGGATTCTTCTCATACTGCTAGACGGTACCGAGAATATATCAACCGTGTCATCAGAGTTTAAAGTTAAAAAAAATAAAAGATTGCAACTATGTTTATGAAAAAATATAGCTATACTATCACATAGAACCAATTAGGTTTATTTCATACATGTCACTGGATTATTTTCTGTTCTGAGACAGCAGACTCACACCCACAAAATTCATACATAAATAATCGAACTAGTACAAGCTGCAGCCGCTGAGCTACAGTGTGATTTAATATCTCTGAGCAAAAAATCTATTTGCACAATTTCATTGAAACATCTAAAAACTGGGCATATTAACATCAAACCCAAGGAAATATCAATGTGATTACATTTATAAACTTTTAAATATATATGAATAAATATATATATAATATATTTACAAAAAGGTAATCTTCAACTAAAATAAACTTCAATCAAAGGCTTTTGGTTTCTTTGACAAATCAGTAAGACCAAAAGAAAATTCGCCCACATTCGGAAAACGTTTCTTTTTACTTTTTTACAACAAGAACCTCTATCGGTGATTAATTTCAAAATTCAATAAAGCTTAAAGCCGCCTCTCTCTCACATTTTCACACAGATTGATATTTTAAGGAATAGAAAATAATTTGATCCTTCGTTTCAAAAGTTCTCTCAGAAATAAAATTCTCCTTAAAATTCAATTAACTCTTTTATTCGTGTATAAAGAGTTTTCTTAAGAGACCGCATTTTCAAATCAAAGGCGTCAAAGTTGACATAGTACCGTAGCATGAAGCCTCACTTTAAGCCCCCGCCCCAACTTAATTACAAAACTTTAAGGCAGTTTCAGGGTAGGGCAGATTATGGTTCAAATCATTAGTCTCCCACCATCACTAATCGCCCTTTGATACAGCTTCGGGAACCCAAATTTTGAACCTTTTAGGATATGCGCAACTTTGTATATCCAAGCGTGTTTTAATCGCGCATGAATAATCGGAGTTTTATGTTAAAAATTAAGGCTGTCAAATTGAGTCTGCGTTTAGTTTGTTACTGTGCGTTCTTAGTTAACTTGTGTGACTGTTGAGCCATATGTTGATAAATTGAGTAAAATATCTGACGTTACCATTTTAAATAGTTATTTAAAAAAAAAATTAAATAACTTACTTCTTTTAACTATGATAATTAACGGTTATTTCTGGTACCAGTTAGTTGAGCGGTACAGCCGACAGATTTTTATAAAATTTAAGGATTTGAAAAAAAACATAATGATATAATAGTTTTAGGTAGTTAAGCACTTGAAGACGAGATTATAGAAAGTTCTTTGTGATCGGCAGTATTGCAAACACGTATGACGAACTTCTAGTAATCTGCCTACTACTAAAGTGGTATTGATCCAAATGCTAGTTGAATAAAATTATTTACAATGAAGTCTCCGGGTCACGCTATTAAACACGTACGTAGCACCAATGTGAAAATGAGAGAGTACTATACGAATAAATTAAATAATAATTTGAATATTGTGAAAAAATATTTAGTTAGAATTGAAAAAAAATATCACAAATTTTAACAATAATCGATGAACAATTTACGAGTAATTGCGCCGTTCGTTGAGCAAACTTTCCTCAAGGGTGCCCAGTATATTGTATTATATACAGTAGAACTGGGCGGACTTATTGTCACGTGGCAATCTCTTCCAACCAACCTAAAATATGTAAAAGAGGCCTAGAGGAAAACCAGACTGGAATCATTTAAAAAGAAAATTTGGATTCCAGCGGGATTTGAACCCCCAACTTCCGGGTTGAGAAACATGCGTCTTACCAACTAAGGTCACGGAGGCTCTCTAAAAATACTAGATACGAATGTATGAATATACTGGAAATATATAAAAAATAAAATAACCTTTGTTCGGATAAAAACGTAGTTATTTAAAGGCGAAGTTTGTTTGTTCATTTTATGTAAGTATTTTTTTCAAGTCTTTCAAGACAGGCACATGTTTTCTTCGATCGGGGGATGAGCACTCATTTTTGTACCATTATACTACAACAAATTCATTTCTTTAAGTCCATACATTATTGTTCAGGGATAAGACATGTTTTTACTGGAATTTAAATGATAAATTTCTTTCGTTAAATTCTGTCATTAATTAAAATTACTCGACGTATGTTATTCATTGGTTTATTGTAACAAATGAATTTATAGCAATGAGTCCGCTAAACGTACCATATATAACCATGTACATAAAAGAATAAATAAAAAAAATAAGAATTTGGTTTCACAGTATTTTAAGATGCAATTAAAATGGTTATCAAAATTGAACTCTTTTTGTAACACCAAAATGGCAAAATTAATTTTAAGGTAATATGTTCGTAATCCAGAGCTTTTCTTTAGTGTTAAATCAGGTAAATAATATCAAAAATATTAAAGTCTTAATTACAAAAACAATAAACTTGTCATCGTTGGCGCCCTTCACAATGACATATTATATCTTACTATCTCTTTAGAATGCATTATTTTTCTCTTTAAATTCCATTAACTCAAAAACATAAATTACTTGTAAAAACAACTTGCCATGCTTTCAGCTAATGCCCAAAATGCAAATTACCTGTGTATTCTATGCCAAAGGAGACAGTTTCCAAAAAAAATTAACGTGTACCATATCACAAGACTTCTCGTTGGTTATTTTGTATTATAATTAGTCATGCTCTCATGTTTAGCTTTATACTTAAGATGTTTCAGCTTAGTTTTGAAGTAGAACACAGTAAGCCCTCACCTCGACAGAAAACAAGATATTCAAGCCAAGCAGGGTCCATAAATCATGTTTTTCATGTAGCGTTTTCTATCTTACTTGACCTGTTGGATTAAAAAAATATATTGGTTCATATGAATTTACAACATAATATACATACGAATATATATTTTTAATTTTGAATAGAGCATTGAAAGAGATTTTTTTACTTTTTGATAAAACCTTACATTAAATATTCACATACGTACCATCACGCTATATACCAATTAGAGTAGGCAGAAAGGAGAGAACGACAAACATTCCTAACTCAGCACACATTTTTACCTAATCTACATTCATACACCTTCTAATACAACTACATTTTCTCTGACTTTCTTCGTTTCGTTCTTTCAACACATAATTTCTTTGATCCAACCAATCTTTGCTTGGTCTTCCTCTCTCACGCTCCCCACTCACATTTATAATATATATTTGTTTTATTTGTTTTTCTTTATTAATTCGTTTCACATGTCCAAAGCATCTTAGTGTGCTCTGTTTCATCTTACTGAACTTGAAATGGATGAAATATTTAAATTTGCAATACTTTTAATGATTTCAAATACCTCATCTTACAAATATCGGTTTTGTTAATATGGAATTGCTCTATAATTTGTTAATAGCTCCCAAGAATCGTCCTTTTTATGTGTCAATAAAAGTGATCTCGAGTCCCTCTGAACAGCGCGTAATACATTGTGATTTAATTATTGTTAAAAAGTAACTTAAAAGTTATTCAAAAACCTTCATGATGAAAAAACCCTGCGGAAATTATTTGTTCGATCACTACAGCGAATCGATTCCCTGAAAAGAAAACAAAGGTTGTTTATTCAAATGTAAACAATGATCATCACCATCATCAATATTACACCATGACCCTATTGGAGTAGATAAAGGATCCATCTCCACTTCATTAAATCCTGGTGCACATATAATGATTATTCTCTTATTGTTTTATAAAATGTTGTCCTTTTTCCTTCTTTCAGGATTTGATTTGTTTGGTCATGCTATGTTTTCCAGGTCTTATCAAATTTAATGTACCTTTATAATACTCATTTTAGCTATTTAAGTAAATCTTTCACTTTCATCTCAATGCTGCTTTCTTAATTCTAGGCTTTGCATTTTCTTTCAGCTCCGTCGTTTATTGTACGAGTATATATTATATCAATTATAGACGCTTAAATCTCATTTATAAAATCAATATTTTTGCGAGTTTATTTCCAAATGACATTTTTTTCTAGCCAACCACTTTATAATTATTATTTTTTACCATCCACAATATAATATTTACAATTTAAAGCAACACGCCAAGTTCAAATACGTAATGTAAAATCCACCCATTTGGAGATTTTTACATTATGCACTTGTTTTGTATCTTTATATGGTAGAGAATATTGTGTCAAGGCACATATGTTTTACTTCGGTTATACGCATCATCATGCATATCCTTCCATTATAAAAGCTTGCCACACTTCTTTCTTTTTTAAATTCGAATTAAAGAAATTAATAAAAATTTCGAGTTTAAAATAATATCTGAATAAAAAATATTTTCCTATGAACATCTTAATCATCGTCACATTACTCACTAAATAGACGTTCTTACATACTAGAAATAAAAATGTAATGAATAATGAATTTCTCTTTGCCATTTGTTTACCTTCAGAGGGCCGGAGACTTCATTCAAAATATTTTTCATGAAAAATGTATGAGGCGGAAGGTACTGAAAAATGATGTTGAAAAATAAGATTAAAAAGCAGCTTAAATTCATCAATTCCTGTCGTGTAACAAAGTACAATTTGAATATTTTCCCTAACAATGACATGATTGACGCTTAAACGGACCTAGGGTGACTTTAAAAAAACCGTTTCACAAATTTAATGATATCGCATGTTTTTTTTATTTACTCGTAGTATTTATTGGAAACGTATAGTGTAAATAAATTGAATACATACTTCATTCATAAAGTTCTTGATTATGACCAATTAAAATTTATTGTATTTTTTAATTTAACCAGTGTGCTTGCATCAAAATTATTGTATTTAACCAGTTTGCAATCGTTTATTTTTTTAATTTAAACAATTTGCATTCACTGAGTTCTTGAAATCAATCAGTTTGCTCACATCGAGTTCTTAAATTCAACGAGTTGACAGTAATTAAGTTCAAGAATTTAACAAGTTTGATTAAAAATATGTATATCAATCTGAAATAATTGTTGTTTGAAATAAAATTAATTGGCAGCATTCCATTTTAAATGCTGTATTTACTCCACCCCCTTCGCAACAAATAAGTATTGTTTCATTTGATTCTTTATTAACCTGATGCTAAGTACCGCTTAATATTTGTTTTTAACCTTTTTTTTTTAAATTTGGAACCAACTGGAATCAAACTTGCAACATACGGGCTGAAAAACAGGTGTTTTATCAATTAGAATACGAAATTATTAAATTTTTCATATAATTTAAAAAAATAAACGATAAAAAAGGATCATTGAATTTCTGTATGATAAAAATAAATACATTATTTAATGTTTTGTGGCCCGATTCCATGTTTTAACGTAATAAACTACTCGTTTGTTTGCGTTGTATCCTGGTCCCGTGTTTTATTAACATGATACACTATATTTGCGTAGAGTTCCGGTTTCGCGTTTTAACGTGATAAACTATATTTGCGTTGAGTCCCGGTCCCGTCTTTTAACGTGATAAACTATTTTTGCGTTAAGTCCCGGTTCCGTGTTTTCTCGTGATCGGTACCTCTTTAAAAAAAGGATGTATTACTGACATCTAGCGAATGTTTTTGTAAATAATTCAACGTTTAAATATAGTATTTAAATTTCTAACAATAACAATAGAAAAGGGATGGCCAACAGGTCGATCACAAAGCAATTTTTGGTCGATCTTTGTAAATTAAATATTGTGTGCGATGTTGCCAAATCTCATAGAGCGCATGCACTTGTCAACCCAGTCAATTAGTTATCCTTTTTTAATATGAAGATATGTCTACTCCAAATAAATTTACACGTATGTATGTTATTTAACACGTTTGTATAAGTTTTCTTTTTCTTAATATTTTTTTTGCGTAGTTAATTCCGCTCATACTTATTATTAAACTTTTATGAGTCAATGTATTAAATCTCGCGAATTTGATATGTACTATATATCTCGACTTATTTTTTACGTAAAAAGTCGATCACGATAACAAATAAATTGGTTACTCCTGCCCTAGGTAGTAAAAATATCTATTTATTTATTATTATACATGACAAGAAATATACATAATTTAATTTAATTTAGACATACATTATTTTAATGGATCTGGGTTTGTCGCCTTTCATTTGTCGTATCCCCAGTAAACAAGGTTTTTGCCTGTATCTCACTGAGGATATTTAGCATGAAAAAATAAATCGATACCTCTTTCCGATTTTTGATTACACAAAAACAAAACCCCGTTGCACGTTCTTATCAACCTGACAAACAGTGACACTCTTCACACATAATCACTCCAGAAAGACCAAACCTGTTCATCTATGAGTTGATTTATCTATGAGTTGATTGATTTAATACATTTTCTGTTGTTACATAATCATGTTTAGCTATATGTCAGATCTTGAATATTTTATCATTAGAATCTGAAGACTAACTACTGTCTCCGGGTCCAAAAATAATTTGCAGGATCCTCCAGGCAGGTTGTCAAATAACTTATTTGAACACATGTTTGTTTGTTTGTTTTCCATCAACTGACAAAAAAGAAAAACCCTGCAGAACTTTAAAGGTTTATTGCTAAACTCAACAAGGGAAGTTTAACCTGGTAATTGTGTAAAGAATGAGATGGAGCTCTCCACAATAACAATTAACAAAATTATGAAAGCGTTTTAAAGAAATATACTAAATCTCATAATAATATTTTTAATATATAGTAATTTTAGTAATATCTTAGAAAAGCAGAACTCCTTGAAAACAACCCGGGTACTGGGAAAAAATGTCTTGATTTTGATCGAGTCGTTAAGTGTTAATAGAAAAATATTCGTGAAAAAAATGTTCCCTCAAGAGGCGCTTATTTTATTTTTTAAATAATTTATCATCTTGAAGGCACATATTGCAAATATGGGCACCGATAGAAAGAAATCATACGTACATACGTACCATCTCGCCATTAATCTTTCACGGTGAGCAGAGAGAACACAGTGCCTGATCTTCCTTTCTCGACACACATCTTTCTTTTACGATTTCAACGATTTCCCTGACTTTCTACTTTTCCTTATTTTAGAATATCATTAACGTTATCCAATCATTCTTTCCTTGACGTTTCATTCATATTTGCACTACATATTGGTTTTGTCAGTCTTTCTTCATTCATTCGTTCCACGTGGTCAAAGCATCTCAGCAAGCTATTTTTCATCTTACTCAACACACCAGCATTAAGTTCACATTCATCCCTAATCACTTCATTCCGTATTCTCCCTTACATTGCCACGTTGTATGTGTCTCAAAGCACGCAGTTCTACAGCATTTGGTCGGCTCCACAGTCATTGTCCAGGTTCACGTTTCAATCCCATACAATATAGATCAAAATACTATTACGGACTATCATTTTAGCAATTTTGAAACTGTCGGTTGAAATCTTACCTCAACATACATAAGTAAAATAACATTTTTCTTCTTTCCAGTGTCATTTCAGGTCCCCCAAACGTTGAATATCACTTGAAAGTAAATATATTTGTCCCCGGCAGCCCGAAAAAGATCTCCAACGCCCCTTATGCCTGTCCAATCACGCATATTGCGGAGCCAGGAGATTTGCCTCCTGCCAACACCTCGTCGGCCTTCTATTTTGTCTTGGATGATCAGGTGTAGTAATTTGTACTTTGCTCTTTTAAGTACATGACCCAAGTAGGACACCTTTCGAATTTTAATATTAGTCAGCAACTCTTTCAATTTTGGCTCTTTGAAGAACCCTTGCGTTGCTGACCATATCCGTCCAGGATATCCGTAGCATTCTCCGGTGCATCCACATTTCGAATGCTTCCAGTCGGTTCATACTACTTAATTTGAGGGTCCATGATTCCACCTTATGCAATAACACTGACCAAACGTAGCAATTGACTAATTGTTGTCGAAGTTTCAAGTTTAGATTATCATCGCGAAATACGCTTCTCATTTTATTAAAAGTCGCACGAGATGATTCAATTCTGCACTTGACTTCGGTTTCTGGGTCGAGGTCTTCCACTAGGATACTTCCGAGGTATTTAAATTTGTTCACTCTCTCTATATCAGCACAGTTCAATGTAAGACGTGCTCCAGTGTGATCCTGTCGGCCAAACACCATGAACTTAGTTACTCACGTTCATGTTCAGCCCCAGCCTCACACCGCCTGAACGACAAAATAACATACTAGGATTTTTTTATTTTAAGTTTCAGTATTTTTAAGGCAATAATTTAGTTCGAGTTCAAAAATGAATTTAAATTATAGAGACTTTAACGCAATAGCCAGTGCGAGACTTGAATCAGAAACGCCTGAGTCCTAAAGAATCGTGGTAATCACAGTTGCCTAGCGATAAGAATAATTATATTTAATAAAGCCCTCCCAGTAGTATACGAGTACTAACAATTAGGTAGATTTAATATGCGTGTGAAAGGAAAATAGAGTTTACGTTTTATAATACCTTGTAGGTACCCTTTCTCTAGAATAAATTGCACCATTCTATCGAAAACCTTTAATTTATTCCATTGATAAATAAGTTTATACACAAACTTTTTGAATGAGGTAAGTTTCAGAGTCTTCGGGCGTGATTGAAGAAAGTGCAATAAAATGTTCTGGAAGTTGCGACGCGGGACCCTCTGCAATATATAGTTTTTCTATCGAAATATACATAATAATATAAAGAATATAAATTGCAATATCTCTTGGAAACAAACACTTTCTAAAACTAAAAATTATAACGAGTTTCAGATTCCAAGTACTATATATTCAGATTCGTCTTATCTCAATATTAAGTCGACACCTTTAATTTTTTTTCCACGTCTACATATGTTTCAAACCATTACATCAATGATGATACTAATATGTGTAGGTATTTGTGTTGTGTTTAATTAAGCTTTTGTTTCATGAATCTTCGAAAAGACTATAGTTTCACTTTGTGGTGCCATTTTTTCATAAAAGGAAAAAATAAGTAAAATAAAAAACTTATTTTATATTTTTGTGTTCACCACAGGTTTAATTAAGGTTCACAACTAGTTTCGAAGACCACCGTCTTCTTCGTCAGGTGAATATAAACTAAGTTGCTAAAATATATTCTGTACAAGTGTAAATAACCTAATTTAAAAGAGGTGAGGTAGGGGAGTGAAGTGGGGAGAGATGTAATACAATGGTGAAGGGGGCGGGGAAAAAATATGTGAAAGTGAATGTGAATCTTTAAGACAGGGGGGGGGGAGATTCTAAATTGGGAACATATTAAGTAGAGGGCTGTTATGAAAATTGGTCTGGTTATTGATGATATGTAAGCTTTTGTTGTTAACAATATAACCTGGCTAGTTTATTGTTAATAATGACAATAAAAGGACTGTTTATATACAGCGCTATTAAGAGACCAAACTCTCCTCAAAAGAGCTCAAACACGGGACTCAAACCCTACCATTATTACTAGATTAAAAGCATTACAAAATAAATATAAATAATAAAATCGCTCTCGTTCATGGCCTTTTTTGGCACCACCACCTCACGTGAAGAGGCAATAACTCTCGCACACGTCTGCTGTACGTTCATTATCACTTGACGAACATTACTAGAAAGGGAATTTGGCTTCGAACCCGAAACCCTCGAAAGGGAGCTGAGCGTAATAATTATAAAAGGACAATTTATAAAGCGCCGTTTAAAGAGCGAACACTTCAACTTGAGATTCGAACCCACTATTATTGAAAAATTAAAATTATTATAAAATAAATATACATAAGTTGAGTATAAGGATAGCAAGGTAGTGACTGCGGCCATTTGAAAAGTTACTTGACCTCATCTTTATATATCTAGAGAAACATATTTTATTTAAAAAAAAAGCGCAGAAACCTTTGTAGATCTACTGGTAAGTAATAGAAACGCTTTAGGCGTAGTGTAGTGTTCACATTTAATCATATAGTTTTGTGGCAATATCTAACAACCAACCAGAAAGATGAGAAAAAGGCCTGAAATTAAACCAGTCTCACAAACTATTTAAATAAATATAAGAACAAACGAAACTTGGCTGCTTATTGCAAAGTGCGGTACAGTATATTTTTCCACATTTCTGTAGTTTCATTATATTCGAGAAACTAATAATGTTTTACTTAAATTTAAACTTTTCTCGTTTAAAGTGATTTCCGATAGAAATGTATTTCCTCAACTGTTACATTTTGCATCCTGTCCCTTTAAATCCTTGCCTCTGGCTTAGTAACAATAAATGTCAAACTTTTAACACGGTCCTGGTTTTAAAGGCGTTCTGCAAATGCCACGAGGAAGATTGAAAGGGTTGTCAAAACTTTATATCGATACTAAAATATAACTTTATTGTACTTCAAGAATATTATCTTTGTTTATTAAGCCTTTTTTAAATACATTGTTTATATTATGTCATTTGTGTGGAGTGGCAATGTATGAAAGAAGACATAAAGATGAGATCGAAAATGAATGCATGAAATGGATGTAACATATTATATAAAACGAAGAAAGGAGTATAAAGATAGTTAGGAAATAAAGATATAATGAAGAATGAAAAAATGACAATTAAAAGTCATCAGTGCGTGAAAGAGGAAAATGAAATAAAACATAGCTGATCAAGTAAACCAGATTTTCAAAAGTGAGAAGTTTGAATGGTAGATTACTACACATGATGCGATATATGAATAAGGAGGAAGCGACAGTTGCGCGCTTGGGTAGAAAAGTATGGAGATCGATTATCTCTGCCTATCCCGCAAATGACATGGTGTGATGGTATGTATGTGTATAAGGTTACATATAAAATAGATTAACGTTAAATTATGAAGGCTATGGATTCGTAATATGAAAATAACTAATATTAAAAAAAATCAAATCAAGGTTGACGACCTTCGTAACCTTAATGGTACAGTACCCGACGGTGAGTAATACACATCGGACTTAAGGAAGAGACTGTCGGCCATAATCGGCTAACTTCGGTTTTGTAGAGCGTCGTCTCTGTCGCACGAAGCGCTAACAGTCTTGCGACGGAACACATGTAATGACAGAGACGACGCTCTACAAAGTCGAAGTTAGCCGATTATGGCCGACAGTCTCTTTCTTAAGCCCGATGTGTATTACTTACCGCCGGGCACTGTAAAATGCTTGAACACTACGCATATATAACTACACTACACCTAAAGTCAAATGTGTAACTCTCACATAACCTAAGATCAACAAATATTTCTTTGTAGCTTGTCTTCAATTGATAAGTTTTCTGCGGTTTTCTAATGACATATTTTTTTAAATATATGCAGATGTGCGGAAATTTCTAATCTAATAGCCGCAGCCATCATTTTCTTATCTTTATATTCAACTTGTTTAATGTTTGTAACAGTTTTACTCTGTCAATAATAGTGCTTACGATTCTCGAGTTATAGCACCCTTGAGGAGCGTCTATTCTCTAAACGGCGCTGTATGAATTGTCCTTTTAATAAGGTAAAAGGTGCATAGCCCCGTGGTAGCTCACTTTTCTTCCGTGCGGAAGGTCATCGGTTCGAACTTCGCGCTGTGCTACTCCCGTCGAACGACACATTCACTTTTTCCGTCTAGTGTTTGAGGGTATAAGGATACCTATGACTTCGGTCATAACTACTCATTAAAAAAATATACATATTTTTTAAATATTATATTTCACTTCCGTCCGGGATTTCGAGAGTGATATCCGAAAAAACAACGCAGTTTGGTAGTGTTTGTCTGACGACAATGATCGTACACTGGATGTGTAGGAGTGTTGTAACCTCTTGACGTGAGGTAGTATTGTCAACACATGATATTGTACGATACCTACCTAAATAAATAAATAATTGTTAAAATGAATAAGTGAATTGTTAAACACAATTAAATTAAATTAATTATTGTTAAAATATATATTTTTAAAAGCTAAAAAGCCAAGTCTAGGAAATGAGCAAAACAGGAAAAATTAGAATTTTGTATCAAAACGTAAGAGGTCTCAATACCGAACTTCAAGAATTCCGGGACAATACGCTATTACAAAATGCGGACATAATAGCGCTCACGGAATCCTGGTTGTGTCCGTCTGTTCAAAATGGAGAACTGTTCGAAACAAACAAATACCACGTGTTCCGGAGTGACGCGGGCGAGCGCGGGCGGGGGGTGCTATTGGCTGTAAACCAAAGGATTCCCTGTGAACGCATATTTGAGCTAGAAATTTCAAAGGACCAAGACATCTGGGTGAGGTGCAGGATAAACAATACAACAATATATATTTGTGTAGTTTACTTCGAGTGCACGGGTGCCGACGAAACCAGACAAAAATTTTATGACTCTCTGAATTCGGACAATCTTAAGTTACACAGCAAAAATGTTTTAATTATAGGAGATTTTAATTTGAATAACGAATCCACGGAAGTATTGTTGGATTATGACTGTTTTCTTCAGTCCAACGATCTTGTCCAATACAATCACATAAATAACGAATACGGCAATATGCTGGACCTAGTATTAAGCAATACCAACTGCAAGGTGGACAGATCGTTGGAATGCTTTGTAAAGGAAGATAGACATCATCCGACACTCTCCGTGGAGATCCAGGTGAGATGCGTGGGCCGTGGGAGGGGTCGCAAGTATCGCCCTTCGCCACCCAGGGCTCCTCCCCCCTCCCCACGCAACTCCCGCCCTACATATAACTACCAAAAGGCAAATTTTTTACTCTTAATGAATATTTTACTACATTTCGACTGGAACACCCTGTATAGCATAGATAATATTGACGAAGCCGTAGAGTACTTCCATAGTGTCATTTACGGAACGCTAGATATCTGCGTCCCACAGAAACATAATCTACCAAATTTGCCCAACTATCCAGTTTGGTTCAATGTCGATATAATCCGAGATCTCAAAAATAAAAACAAACTTCATAACAATTATCTTCAAAGCAGAAACCAGGCTGATTACTTAGAATACTCGAGGCTGAGAGCCAAATTAAAAACTCAAATAAAACAATCGCGCCATGAGTATTTAGTCAAGATAGAGACCGACATCCGAGGAAACCCTTCGAATCTTTGGAATCATGTAAAAAATAGAAAAACGAATAAAACTAGCTTCAAATCTATGAAACTGGGAGACAGTATAACCGAAGACTCCCAAAAGATTGCAGAAAACTTTGCACAATATTTTCAATCAGTTTACGTAGATTCAGCGGCCAAATATGACACAAAAAATATTTTAAACAGTTCATCAGACAGCAGAAGCATATCGCTCCATTCCATTTCTAAGGAAGACGTGCTGAAAAGCATAAACTCCTTGCAAACCGACAAAGCAATCGGACCAGATGGGTTATCAGCCGACATTTTCAAAGTCTGTGCGAAATACGTGTGTGATCCCATCTGCTACATATTTAACTTGAGCATAAATACCAATACATTTCCCGTAAGCTGGAAGACAACCAGGGTCTGCCCTATCTTCAAATCGGGAGACCCGTTAGACTCTCATAATTACAGACCTGTAGCTGTTCTCTCTTTGCTTCCAAAAATTTTCGAAACTGTACTGTGCAACCAATTGACCCACCAAGTATCTACAAGACTTATTGGAAACCAGCATGGCTTTTTGCCAAAACGATCGACTGTTACTAATCTTCTCTCTCTCACACAACAGATTGCGTCAAACTTAGACGAACTTTCACAAACGGACGTAATATATACAGACTTTCAGAAAGCTTTCGACAAAGTTGATCACGATATATTACTTAAGAAAATGCACAAACTTGGCTTCAGCGATAATCTAATTGGATTATTTGCATCTTACCTAAAAGAAAGATCTCAATACGTAACAATCCGTAACAAGTCTTCTGTGGAATTTATCGCAAGATCTGGTATACCACAAGGATCCAATTTAGGTCCCCTACTATTCCTCATATTAATAGACGACATTCAAAATTCCATAAGTCACTCGACATGTTTATTGTTCGCTGACGACTTGAAAATATTCAAAAAGATCAATTTACCTCAGGACTGTGCACAGTTACAACAGGACCTAGACTCCCTAGTCTCCTGGAGTGAGCAAAATCATCTTCTATTCAACATTAATAAATGTGTCTGTGTATCTTATAGTCTATCGTTTTCACCAATCCACCATCAGTATACTATACAGGGAGTGGCACTAAACAGAGTTTCTGAATTCAAGGATTTGGGCGTAACCTTCGATGTCGGACTCACGTTCGTTAACCATGTCTCACGTTTGATATCGGACTGTTACAAACTACTCGGTTTTGTAATGAGAATATCAAGAGAATTTAACAGCACCGATATCCTCCGAAACTTATATAATTATCTAATTAGAACCAAATTAGAATATGCATCTACGGTTTGGGCTCCTCACCAGCTCAAATACAAAAACAATATAGAACAAATACAAAAAAAATTCCTCAGATATCTATGGTACAGAACAAAGGGCGATTACCCAAAATATGCTCACCATGCCGAACTTCTCACGGTGTGTAACTATAGAAGCCTTGAAACAAGAAGGCAAGAATTCATTGCGATATTCCTAATAAAGGTTTTCCAAGGTTCCTTTAACTGTCCCGCGATTCTAGAAGCACTAAGTTTATATGTACCCAATAAATATATCCGTGCAAGGAATCACCCTCTGTTCTACATACCAACTTACAGGACGAATATCATGGCTAAACACTCAGTCACCCGTGGTATAGAGATATTGAACCAACTGAATGACACGGTTGATATATTCTCGGTACCGTCTAGCAGTATGAGAAGAATCCTGGCTGATATTATTCCTAACGAATAAGCTAACGCTAGAAGCAAACCCTCTTTGTGTAACAGGAGAAATCCGTGCAAAGTGGATAAAAAAAAAAAAAAAAAAAAAAAAAAAATAATCAACATACAGGGTCAATGACCGATGAAGTATTCATGGATTGTCACACGCTATGAACAACAACAATGTTTACTATTTATAGTATCTGCGACTTGGCTAGCCATCTCCAAATACAAATAAATAATCTACCGCCAATTCATGCGCTAGAGCAAGGCAGAATATGTATCGCGAACTGGTTCACTCATTTGTATAAATTACCCGCACGCCGAGAAATAAACATATTATTATTGTCATTCATTCAACTGTCAAGACTTGTTATTTATTTGCCCGCTGTCCACTTTCGCTTTTTATCCGCATTCCTGAGTCTATATTTATTTGAATACAAATCAAGATCATCACGACGTATAAACATCAGCAATCCGCTATAATATAATGAACTGCGAATTTTGTGTCCACTTCAGTGATTCTCAACCTGAAAGTGCGATTAATAAGGCCGAAGAAGATATTACCACCCGGACAAGCTCTACATTTTTTTCTACAATTTCAATTGTAATATTTTAAAAGCAACGTAAAATGAATTAATGTTCAAACTAAAGACGATAAGTCAATCATTTTTGAAGCAATGAACAACTTGATAAAATAAAATTATGTTTGCTTTTCCATTTTTTTAACATCGCGAGACCCTATTGCGAGCTGTATATATGGAGAGCTTTCTTGATGGCATAATGTCTCCAGACGTGATAGAACGCTTCCCGCCAATGTCTGGTGTCCAAGACTTCGGATTCAGCCATAACGATAGAAAAAACGCTATCTTATTATTCGTTGTTCGTTTTCTCTAAAATATTACACGAGTAATCGAAAATCAACCAAGAAATAAAGATCATCAATTAATAACAAAAAGATAAAAACGTTAAAATGACGAAAAATACTCCAGTATAACCATCTTGGCCATTAAACGCTTACTTTTAAATGTTTTGGATAAAATAAAATATAAGGGATTCAATAATTTTGAATATTTACAATGAAAAATAAAATATCAAAAAAGGTTCATATTTAAAAATGAGATAGCTTTGATTACCATATAGCAATAAGATCGTCAAGTTGTACTTTATACAATGAAAGTGTAATACAATAAGTTAAACATCATAGAAAAAAATTTATTGGAAAAATAACTGTTGTTCATAAAAGTTTATCAGAAATTCAAGTAACAATTGAATTTAATAAAGAATAAGAAAAAATGTACACTGAAAGCCCATATATGTGTATTAATAGATCTCTGAATGTTTGCAGTTGCTAGAAAATATTATAGTTGATGGTATAGCGATCACTTCAGACGGGTAGGTTAGCGATCCAAAGGGCCTATATAACAAGCTACATAGTGTGTATATCACAAATGCTAAGCTAAGGTTGATTTAATACCATAAGACGAGCAATCAATCATTTCTCAGCTCTGTCAGCCAAGATGGCGAACCCTGACACGGTTCGGGGTTTTGGGCGGGAAATGGGAAACGCACAATATGGCGCGTGGGAGAAATGATGATTATGGGATGCCATCCATAGAAAATCACTGTTTATAGGTGATATTTGCAAAAGATGAATAATTAGGCGGTATTAATTCGCCAAAAGATGAGGAAATTGCTGTTGACATGGCATAATGAAGCTTTTACTTTGTTAATGTGTCTACTGTCTTTCGACAAGTTTTACGGATCGTGTTTTCTTGTCAAAGTGATTCTATTCAAGCATGATATTGTAGAAATTTTATGAATATAATTGGACATTTATATTTATAAAACCCAATTATTTTTAGATAATCGAGGAAATAGGCTTATTTGTGCTCCCCTTATTATTAGGTGAATGTCTTGAAACCGGTAGGGTTATGCCGTTACATAAAGAGGAATAAACAATGTTTGATACCACAAATTACAATGTGTTTAAACCTCCACAATGTTAATGCCATAACTATGAATTATATAATAGATTGAGATAGGTTCATTCAATATTTTTAAGAAACCAAAGAACCTGGTCTTTTTAGTTTATAAACCTTCATCTTTGTTTCATAATTAACTGAATATTTTATTTCTTGTTAAAGACTAGTAAATATTAAACAAGTTCTAAAAATGACCTTTAACATAACCTAGTTGGTAAGACGCCGGTTTTCCGTATTGGGGTTCCTAGTTCGATTCATAACTGTATTCATAATAAGAGAATAAAATAAGGTTACTAGTCTGTTTCAACATGTTGTCTAGTAACAACACTTGCTCGCGCTAGGCATGTGAGAGTGTTGTTCGAACTTATTATCGGGTTGGATGAAATACATCTTACCAAACAACCAAGTTTTCGATTTATTACGAGTATGGATAGAAAGCATCGGAATTATTTTTATAATTAATATAAGTACCATCAAGCATAAGTATTTTTCTATTAGGGTAGGCAGAGAGAACAGATCGTCAAATTTTCTTTTAAGACATACTTGCTACACTTCCTCCTCTTCTTTTTCTAACAATTTAACCTGGTGAATGTATTGCCATGTGGCAATCTCTTCCAACCAACCATAAAGATGTTTTAATGGGTCCTAAGTGAAAACCAGACTGGATCTCACTTTTTAAAAAGCTGGATTATAGCGGGGATCGAACCCGCAACCTCCGGATCGGCAGACAAGCGTCATACCACCAGGGAACTCTTCTCGAATCAGTTTCTTCTGTATTCTCATACTTCCAACTTTTTCTCTTTAGAAATATCATTCTGTTTGTCCAATCATACTTTCTCGGCCATCTTCTACCAAGACTTCAACTCGTGATTACATTTTAAATTTGCTAAGGCAAAATTGCTTCATCACTCAACAGTTCAACATATTAAATTGCTTCATCACTCAACAGTTCAACATATTAAATTGCTTCATCACTCAACAGTTCAACATATTAAAATCGACTGAATTTCGTTCGAATTAATTATTTTTATGACTTATACAAAAAAAAACCGCATCATTTTCCTGTTAGGGTTGACGGAGAAGACTGAAATCTAAACTTTCCTTTCAAGGCATAGATCATTCGCATTCTCCGTTTCCATACATATTCTCATACTGTTCCTTCTGTTTTTTCTTTTCTTTACCCTTTCTTCTTTCAATATGTTGATCATTTGATCCAATCATACGTTCCGTAACTTTCACTCATGCTTGCGTTGTTAATTTGTACACTTAATTTTTCATCACCAATCTGTTTAAAATGTCTGAATCCCCTCAATTTTG
Organism: Odontocerum albicorne; assembly: GCA_949825065.1. Taxonomy (NCBI): domain Eukaryota; kingdom Metazoa; phylum Arthropoda; class Insecta; order Trichoptera; family Odontoceridae; genus Odontocerum; species Odontocerum albicorne. The sequence continues at coordinate 40,732,241 of OX463844.1, forward strand.
GTCGGGTATATAATTTTATTGGTAATTAATTTGCGGGTATTAGTTTGCATATAAACCATTTAGGTAATTAGTTTGCATATAACCCATTAAGTTATATTTCAAATATGAACTTAAATATTATTCATCACTTAAAAATATTTCTTTGAAAAGTATTCTTTCACGAAATCAAATATTCAAAATTAATTTAAGGATTAAATTTAAGTCTCTCAGATATTTTCCATCCGATTTCAAAAAAGGTATTAAACTTGCATTTTAAAGGCGAAAATATCAAAGAATGTTCTCAGATTTCCTTTATCCATTGGAGTCTCATTTACAGAAAGTTTCTATTGAAATGGACTGAAAAACTTTTAAGTGAACTCTGAAGATCGAGGCCAAGAGCAAGAGGTTCAGGACCGACCTGAACCCATTTTGAATTGGTGACAGTCTAAATGTATATTATTTTAAGAAACAAATAAATTAATATACAAATGTACAAGGCAAATGAAAGAGGAAGAATTGATAGAGGAAGACCAGGGAAAGTATGGTTACATCAAGTGTACAATATTTTGAAAGAAAGAAATGTAAATTATCAGAGGAATCGTAGGAGCTGTATAAGAAGGTGTATGTATGTATAAGAGGAGACAGATTTGTGTTGCGATGGGAAAATCTGATGCTCTCTCTTTTCTGCCTATCCCGATAGGCAGACGGCGTGATGGTATTTACGTATATATGTTAAGTTAAATTTACACATTCGAGAACATTTTGTCATTTCCTTGTTGGGGCAAGCAGAGAAAGAAGAACTCCTTACTTTCCTATCTCGAACCTCTTCAACATCCATACACCTTCTCATGCAATTTCTACGATTTCTCTCACTACATACCTCTCCTTCTTTTAAAATAGCATTCACTTAATCTAACCATACTTTCCACGCTCTTCCTCTACCACACCTTCCACTCACATTTGTAGTGTATATTTGTTTTATTAGTCTTTCTACATTCATTTGTTCCACATGCCCTAACTCTTAATCAATACATCAGCCTTAAGTTTACATTCATCCCTAATCACTTCATACCGTATTCTGTCATAGATTATCACCTCATGTATTCTACTGAGTGAGCGCATTTCTACAGCATTCACACAGTCTGTCCAATAGAACAGGTGGCTGACGGGAAATGAAATACAAGACATTGTTTATAGTATTTTTAGTTTACATTACCTTTTATTCAAAATACACTCCTTGTGAGTCAATACAATACACTTTTACCCAATTTAAAACAAAATTTAACTTTGGCACGTTGCTCCATTGTTACTTTTCCGACCGAGAGTCAGAAGGTACTGTCAATTGTTACGTCATTACGAATGAACCAGCGATCCCAGCGCTTTGAAACTTTTATGGAAGGTAGTCGAAATGTGTCGCTAGTTAACTCATTTATTCATCATCACATGACGTGGTTACGCAAAAATAAAATCAGTCACGTTTCACATTGGACAGACTGTATATATTTGAGTATTTTGGTCTATTCCACGTCCACGTTTAACTCCCATACATCAAAGTTGATACTTAAATATTATTAAGAGCTATCTTCTTAGTAAACTTAGATTCGGATTTGTTCGAGTATATGATATATAAGTATGTTTTTACTCCGTTGCATTTCGAGTTTGGTTTACACTTAAGGCATCTTCGAGTTATTTCGAGTTGGTTGGGAGTAGTTGCAACATTGCAATAATTCCGACAAGTTGTACTCTATACAACGAAAGTGTAATACTTACCAAATTTATTTTGATTACCTACTAGAAACAAATTCTTTTAAAATGACTGGAGGTTTAAAAAATATTCATTCGCAATTATTTATATGTAATTATCTTTTTGTCAAATTCAAAGTACAATTTTATATAGTGCTGTTTTGAGTCTCCTCAAGGTCGCTTTTATCCGGGATTCGAACCCACTAACATTAACAAATCACATCTAGCAGCTATAGCTGCGCCCTAGATCTTGATACAAGAATCTATTGAAACACCAATAGATACTTTCGTTGCTAATAGTCCGAGTGAATATTAAACTTTTTATAAGCGTCCTGATTTTTTTATGACGACTTCACTTTGATGTGATATTTAATATTTGAAAACACTAAATACACTTTGTATTTCACTATTACCTCAATAGTTAAGGCGTCGGGGTGAAAAAGCCCGTAGGCTTTCGAAATGCTTAACTTGTGATATGCCATATATTGTGGATATATAAAATGTTTCAAGTTCTGTTTTTTTTTTCATTTTACAGCTAGAGATAATACTAAAAGATCTAACTGCCATTAAATTAATAAAAACCACAGTTCTTTTTATAAAATATTTTCAGAAGCAATAAGGCCTTACCACTTTTTCTATTAATTTCTAGATTCTTCCAATCAATAATAAAACCTGATTGGTTTTATTATTGAATCGAAGATCGTTTCTAAGATGGTTCAAATGAAGCACAAAGTGTGGATTGCGATATTTGTATACAAACAACTTGACTATTTCAGACCTCGTTTCCTTCTTTGTGACCTATTTTTTATTCTCAGAATTTCTTTTGACTTTTTATTAATCTAAGTAGACGACTAGAGTAAGGTTAGAAAAAATTGTGTTGCTCTAGTTTGATATTTGCTTTAGGAGTTAATAATTGCCTAGACTTTTTAATGAGCAATGGTATATTTAGTACCTTTGTGAGTCTGAAAATATTTTATCCTGTGTGTAAATAAATGTGTCTAAGAATTTTACTTTTTTTTATAATATCAATTTACTTTACTTGATTATCATTGTTTTGCGAAATAAAGTAAGTCACTTGAAGGGCACATTGCTTTTTAACAAAAAAAAAATTGGAAGTAACTTTTAGCTAGAAACGATGAAAGGTTCAGGACATAAAATATAGGTTAATATTGAAACGAACCAGAAGAAGACAGTGGAACCTTTTTTACTGAAAATTATAGGATAAATAACAAGTTCATTGAGATTCGAAATTGTTGGACTCTCAAAATGAGTCAAAAGTTTAGAGGATTCCTTAAAATAAAATTGACTGGCTATAAAAGACCTCGTAGCAGCACTGAGCAGGTACTTAACAATTTCCTGCAAACGGAGTTCCCGCTTGAGTGATTCCATTTAGTGTCTGACGTCGAGAAAGAAATAAAATGGCGAAAGTATTTACACTTAGAAACTGCAGGATGCAGTCAATTGACTTTGAGGAAAGCCAAGCCGTCTGATAAAAAGGACCTCGGCGGGAACCGTTCCAATAAATATAAAACAGGCGTGAAATTCACTTTCTTTTTTGCTTTTTGATTAAAGCTTTTGCTAATAATTACTACCGGTAGTATTTAACAGAATATATTTTTTAGTTTATTAATGTATATAGATAAATGAAATTTTTAATAAATACGATTTATCAAAGCAGCTTTACTTTCTTTACCCAAATAAAAATACGTTACTTTACTCGATCTAAAAGTAATCATTTTAAAATAAAAAGCCATTATTTTTACTCTATCTTAATTGATTTATTGGCGTCTATGATCTCTATTTTCCATATTGAAAAACAGCATTTTGAGATGAAATTATTTAGAAACAGCGTAGTACAAGTGATATCATTATAGGCATCATAACCAGTAGATTAATGTTTTAAATGCTTGATTTAGATTCCCGGTTCAGATTTGGCTTGCAATGTGGTTTTATTTTCAGACCCGTTTCTCTTTTATCAATATAAAAATATAAAGTTTAAAACCTAAAATTAACAATTTAAATTTATTTATGTAATACTTATTCCATAGTGTACAAAATGTTGAGTTTATATGACAAATGGTAATCTCTGGAATTAACCATACAAATGTAAGCTAGTTGGTTGGAATAAATTGCAGTATAACAAAAAGCCCGCCAGATGTGCCATATTTAATAATGTGCACAAAATAATAAAAATAAATATTGATAGAATTGTTTCACAAAGCTTCGAGTTAAAAGATTGACATTTTTTATACATAATTTTTTTTTAACCTCTTCAGACCTGAAATAATTCTAAGGTTTTAAAAAAATACTCTTGCTTATGAGTGTATTATTTACCTCAGGATGTTTCTTAAAGTTTGTTCGGAATAAGTTTTAATGTAACATTCAAACAATCACGCCACTTTTGTGTTGGAGAAGACATATAAGACAAAGCGCCAGACTTTTCTATCTCAACACACACATTTCGCATTACATCATTCGCGCATTCTCTCTCACAACTTCATTGGTTTATTGGACGTGTTACATTTTCAGAAATTCATTTGTTTATTGGGCGTGTTACATTTTCAGAACTTTATTGGTTTATTGGACGTGTTACATTTTCAGAAGTCTTATTTTAATTAACGTGCACAAAATATCTAAATATTCATGGTTTTTTTTCTCGTGTACTCTTAAGACTTTTAGCAACTATCTGATCACCGACTTGCACTACGTTCCAGTAGAGATTTCTTTTAACATTTACAGTTTATCGCTCAAACTTCTTCACGTTGTCCTTTACTGTTCATGCCGTCTAATTTTTAATTCAGTAACTCACTACCAATAGAACTATTACTCTTGTAAGCTTACTCCGAATAGCAACATTAAACATACTCGTAGTATACGAGTATCTCTATTTAATTATGAAACGCGTTTCGCCATAATTCCCATTTTCTTTTTCCTTGCCATATTTCTTCTCATTTCCCGAACTTTTGTAACATTTGACAACAATATGTACTTGCTTTTTTTTTTCATTTATTTTTTAATAAGTTACGTTTAAGTTTTTTTTTTCATTTTAAAAACAGCGTTGTTATTTTCAATCCAGCAACTGACATGAATTTGTGTACCTCTTATTTTGTTTGGTTAAAAAAGATTGCCTTTTGATAATAAACGCGAAATTGGAATACTTTACAAAAAAGTGTTTAATAATTTAATTAATAAATAAAATAAAACATACTTATTTTCTTAAATAGAACAACATTTGTATAGACCAAAAATACACAAAATTTTCTTTTTTATGAAGTTGCTAAAATATTCAGACGTCTTAACACAAATAAAGCTAAAATAATACATGAAACAAGAAAACACAAATGATTCCTTAAACACAAAAGAAACCGAATAAAAGAAACATTGGCAAAATCTTGATGAGCTATACAAAGCAAATCTCCAAGATGCCTTGAATAAATGACGGCGGTATTATTCCGTTTCACCAAAACGTTGCCGACCATTATCGTTACCTGCCCTGCCCGCCTACTGAACACCCTCATCCCTCCAGCCCTTACCTTGTATGGAGATTTGCCTTGCCATATCGGCTCTCCAAGTGGATCATCTGAGATATAATTACTGTGGAACATTTTTTTTACTAAAAAGATGGTTTATGTTTATGTGTGAGCAAGTTGAAGAAATCTGCTACTTGGGTTAAACCATAAATAACTAAGACTTGAACCAAACAGTGTCAAAATCTGCTAAGATAACAGTCGCAAATAGTATTTTAGTTTATGAGAAGGAAACGGGAGCGTGGAAAAAGACCTGACAGGAGCACAATAAATGTTGTAAAATTGCAATCACTAAGAAAAATATACGTGGTGAAAATGTATGAAAGTAGGCGGAATTAAGTGATAAAGGATGAATTTTTATTGGCTGGCGTATTGAGTTAGATGAAAAAGGCCATTCTGGGATTGTTTGGGCATGTGGAACAAATGAAAGAAGAAAGACTATCAAAACAAATATATAGTGCAAATGTGAGTTGAAGGCGTGTGACAGGAAAGCCTAGGAATAAGGTATACCCGTTGCATAAAATTATCGATATAAAGTATAACATTGAAACAAAATTCTCAAATATTATCAAAGAAAATACAAATTTAAATTATTGACAAAAAAAACAAAATTAAAATAGATACCCAATCTCCCAGTAAAGAGCTAAGATCGAGTAAATGACGGAAAGTACTCTCCTGAACTCAACGACATATGTATTTAAAATATTCATGAAACCAGATATGGAGTTACTCAATTGTTGCATTTCACGATTATTTAATAGAAACATCCAACTGTCGTTAACAATTTCCATTTGAAACGTTTATATTGTTAAAGTACGTAATAGTTCAATGACTATATTGTGTATCGTTGTAATAGAAATCCTACAAAAAATATTAAATTTAGAGGGGGTGTTATTTTTAAAAGAGTGAAAATATTTGTTTTATAAAAATTCGACGTGTTTAATAACATTTTTGAACATTTATTTGTTCCACTCTCAGGAAGGAAAAAAGTCTTTATAAGTGTTGCCACATAATTTATGTTGCACTTGAAATATTTAAGTTTTTTTTTGTTCTGCGATCACATTGATGACATTGATATTTCTCGTCTGTAGTCAGAATAAAAACAGTACAGAAAAATATAAAACGAATTAAAAAATAATAGCTAGAACTAAGAGTAATTTTGTTATGTTATTAAAAAAATGTAAGAAAATTTTAAGTCCTAATTTAAATTTGATATTGGTGTGACAAAATCTAACAAAATAATGTTTTATCTGAACGGTTATTCAATTCAATTATTTCATTTGGATATATTTGACAAACTACGATATTTTTCTCCCAAATTGACTTTCTAGCCCCTTTTTTTGAAACTTTTGACAGGTGGATAACAAAAAGAATATCAAAATAAATGGAATGTACGAAATCAATACAATTTAAATTATCATTATGGAATTACTATCGTAAGCGGTAAACTTAAAATTGTGTTTTCAAAATTGTATGAGTATAACGAGATTTACTTTGTTGATTTCGCTGATGTTATATTATTATGTTTACTATGACTTAAGTTTGTTATATTATTATGACTTAAGTTAAGCTTCTTACTACGTGATCATCGTTAGGGTAAATGCTAGGGATAGTATATATCTGAAGGAAAACAAGAAATTTCGATGTTTTTTACATTGTATGACGTATTTGAACTTACGAGTACCATTATTTATTATTTTAATCGTAGTAATAATTTAATTTAAGTATAAAGCAAATTTAAATTGATTCATTACCAAGTCATTATGTAAATTGGTGGAGTTTTTGCCAGGTGGCACTCTATTTCAACCAACCAAATGAAAAATAAAGGAAGTATCCTTAACAATATAAAAAAACAAAAATGTGATGATTTATCATGAATGGATCAAAGAAGAAAGGAAATGTGAAGAGGAAAGTAATATAGGGAAACCGGTTATATAACTAACATTTATTAATTGATTTCCGAAACATGCCAAAGATGGCGCAAATTTATCATTAGTACTAAACTAGATTCTTCAATATAATGATAATATAATAAATTGGAAAGTAGTTACGCATTTCTCAAATAGATGTCATAAGGACTAAATTTTAATTGTTTTTTTTTTCATTCTAAACGTACTGAATGTTTGTTAATATGGAAGTAAGAGTTTAGCGCATTTTTTCGGTCAGTATTAACCCAAATTACTTTATCATTATTTTGGAGTAATTTTGAAGATGAAACAAAATAAGTTATTTATTCGGTGCTTGATGCTTTTTTACTACTGCAAAGGAAAAAATTAACGAAAAATAAAAAAAAAATATATTTACGGCATATGGCGACGATGCAGTAAGCGATCATGTGTGTCAAATTTGAATAAAAAAAATCGTAATTGTCATACGATTGTCGAAGATGATATCCACACTGAAAGGCCGATTACCATTGATGACAACCAAATCAAGGCTTTCATCGAGAAATGCCCGATTTCTCCATCACGGGAGATTTTTGAAATTATCGAATTATCAAAAATCATCGTCCCCGAGCATTTAGTACCATTTGGTGTTTATATTATTTAACCTTACGTGTACATAATATTGTAACGACATTTCCCTATCGGGATAGATAGAGAAGACAGACCGTCAAGCTTTCCTATCTTGACACACATCCTTTGCCTCTTCTACATTCATACACCTTATCAAACAAACGTTTCCTTCTTTCGCAATATCATTCACTTGATTTAACTATACTCTCCTTGATCTTCCTCTCACACGTTTTGCACTCAGAATCACACTATATGTCTGTTTTGGAAGTCTTTCTTCGCGCATTCGTGTCGTCATTAGTTCGTTAGTCTTTCTTCATTCATATTAAATTAAAACACTATAATTTTGTTTTATATAACTTTATTTTACAAATAAAGTAGAATAAATCAAAATAATGTTTGTTAAAATTTTATATTAATTGTGGAATTCTACAAAGTAGCGCTGGAGGTAATCAAACGAATTTGTTCATTCGCCTAAAAATACGAAATTGTTTTCCTTACAAACCAAAAGGATTTCTTCAAGTAACGTATAGCTCTATGGATAAACTAACTTATTTAAAACTAATTTATTTATAATTAATCTAAATTGTCTTCATTTTGCATCAAATAAATTTTTTTTTTTTGAAACACTTTTTGGTAAATCGTACTACCTCAGCACTTTTGAATATTGCCGTGTGGATTGGGAAGATAATAGGACGACGAGAATGATGGAAGTCTATCAGATCAAATTGAGCCATAATATTGAATTGAAGTGCCTCGGATCTAGTGATTCATATATTCTTCTAAGCATCGCGAATTTACCTCGTCAGCATACCTGAGAACGGAGCATTATCTCCCCTCACATATGAATTCTTATGATCAGGCTATCGCTTATGTGGTGCAGACTGTAGTATGCATTAAAATCTTTACAACATTTTATTTTTTACTTTACTAACAAAACTAAAATTGTAATAATATCCAAACAGCCAAGGAATTTCAAACTAGTCATTGAAGACAATCCTGCTAAGCAAGTGATGTAATCTAAATACTTAGGTGCCGATCTCTACAGTCCCGATGATCTCTACTACTAAGTTAGGGAACAAACGTAAAAGGCTGTCTCAATACATAGTTGATAAGATATATGATCTGCAAGAAGAAAGACATGCAAATCGATAGAAAAGTTCGAATTTATAAGACCTGTGTACTAGATAATGACATGTAATGTTTAAACCATAGCCGATACAACTAAAACAAAAAGTTTAATTCGAACATCCGAGACGCCAATATTACAAACTATTGAAAATCTCTGAGAGATAGATCAGAAACTCGCGTTTTCTATAACACAGAATGTCATCAGATAGAGAAGGTGATATGGCGTAACCATGTGGATAGGATGGGGAGAGATAGAATCTGAAACATAGCTACATACGAGATTCCCATAGGACATCAAGATGGAGGGACAGCTCGTATTCTGCCTCTCAGGAATGATTTTTGCAATAACAAATCCAAGATTTAGATCAAGAAGAAGAAAAAATGAGGGACGAGACTCGTCTTTCAGTGATGTGTGCAAGAATAATCTAACAATACTTTGGCCACATAGTGTGGGGGGAGGATGACAGCCTCATGTAGTAAATTCTAATGGAAAATGTATAGTACACTTCAGCACTATTACCTTCAATTCAAATATTTGTGCTTTTAGGTTTAGAGCCCCTGAAGACGAACTTCATTTTCGCACGTATTGGCAATACTACCTCGAACGTAAAGAGGCGACAACATTCGCAAGAGTGTTAAGTATTACTAGTAAGCAATAAGTGTAGAGCGTGCATGTTTTATTACTTGACGAACTCTCTAACTAGACTGGAACCTTTTTTTATATTTTTCGGGTACCATCGGGAAGCGAATCTGAATCATTCCGTATTATGTCATACATATTCAACCCATGTATTCTTCTCAATGTCAACAGTGGTACAGTTGAAGAACAATGGAAAATTTTTAAAAACACAATACAGGATATAAGTAAGAAGCATTTGAAATCTGAAAAACTGACTCGTAAGAAGCAATGGATGACAGACCACATATTAAACTTAATGGAACAGCGTAGGGTAGTTAGTGCCAAGAATCGCAATAGTGATGAATACAGGAACCTCCAAAGGATTATAAAACGTGAGATCAGGAATGCCAAGGAAGAGTGGATAAAAAAACAATGCGAAGAGTTAGAACAGTATGACCAGATGCATGATGCATTTAATCTGCATAGGAAACTAAAAGAACTGTCCGGTCTTAATAGTAAACCGAGACCATCATGCCTTACAGATGACTCAAACAATCTAATTTTGGATGATTCAATCATTCAAAAGAAGTGGGAAGATTATATTCAGAATCTCTTTAAAGACTCTCGCATTGACATTGAAATGCCACAGTGTGATCAAGGTCCTACTATATTAAAATCGGAATTATTACATGCTATTAAAAATTCAAAGACCAGAAAGGCAGGTGGACCTGACGAAATCTCCATGGAGGTTATCAAGCTGATTAATGAAAATAATGTTGACTGCTTACTCAAACTATTTAACAATATATATGACACAGGGATTATCCCCCAAGATTGGTTAACATCATTATTTATTACTATACCCAAAAAACCAAACCCAAGAAAATGTAATGACTATCGTCTTATAAGCCTTATGAGTCATATACTTAAACTATTTCTGAAGATTATACATGCAAGAATAAGACTGAAATGCGAGCAAGACCTGGATGATACCCAGTTTGGGTTCAGAAATGGCTTCGGTACCCGCGAAGCGTTGACTACAATAAATGTTTTACTCCAGAAATGCCATGATCAAAGAAAAAATGTTTATAGTTGCTTTATTGATTATGAAAAAGCATTTGACAGAGTCAAACACACAGAGTTGATAAAATTGCTTCAAAGATGTAATGTAGATGATAAGGATGTGAGAGTGATTAAAAATCTGTACCGGGACCAAAACGCTGTTATCAGACTTGAAAATGGAACCACTTCACAAAGTATTCCCATTCAGCGTGGAGTTAGACAAGGATGTGTACTCTCACCTACTTTGTTCAACATGTACTCTGACTTTGTCTTCAAGCAGGCGCTGACTGATATAGATATCGGCGTCAAGGTCAACGGTGTAGTCATCAATAACATTAGATATGCTGATGACACGGTTCTACTGGCAGATAGTATAGAAGACCTTCAACAGCTTTTGGATAGGATCAGTTCCACCGGTGAGCATTATGGTTTGAACATTAATGTCAACAAAACTAAGCTGATGATTTTCAGTCGAGAAAGCCATCCAAATGCAAATCTTCGGCTGGGTGGTGTCAATATTGAAAGGGTAAAGCAGTTTAAGTACTTGGGCAGCATCATCACTGAGAATCTGGACCCCGATATAGAAATTAAATGTAGAATAGAAGCAGCTCGTGCAGCTTTTAATAAAATGAAAAATCTTCTCTGCAACGATAATATAAATTTGAAGCTCAGACAAAGAATGATCAAGTGTTATGTGTGGTCAGTTTTGCTTTATGGTGTCGAGGCATGGACCCTCAAAGTTAATATCATTAACCGCTTGGAGGCTTTTGAAATGTGGATCCACCGAAGGATGCTAAGAATATCCTGGACTGACATGATTAGCAACGTTGAAGTATTGCGTAGAGCAAATACACAGAGAGAATTGTTCACAACAATCAAGCTCCGTAAGACTTCATATTTTGGCCACATAATGAGAGGTGAAAAGTATGCAATCCTACAACTTGTCATAAAGGGGAAGATTGAGGGTCGTAGAGGAGTTGGAAGAAGGCAGCACTCCTGGCTTCGGAACATTAGAGAATGGACCGGGATGAGAGGTGTGGAGGAGCTGTTCCGTGCTGCCCAGGACAGACAAGGTTTCTCCCAAGTGATCGTCAACGTCGGGGGGACCCGGCAGGACACATGAAGAAGAAGAAGATTCTTCTCAGTTTTTTCAACATTCATTCTCAAATCAGAATTCACATTATGTTATGTAATAGTAAAATGGATAAATTTTATCTTTAACCTTTCACTTTAAGCACAGTATGGTACATGAATCTTTCCCACAAATGTCACGATCGCTCCTACATGAAATAGTGACAGAGCACCTTGGCTACGGCGTGTGCTCGGTGGATGCCTAAGAATTTGAACACAGCGAAAACTTCAACGTCTTAACACTTGCCACCCTGTGATGGATAGCGAGTGGCCAATACTTATATTTTATTTAATTATTCGACGTTTTAATACATGATAAAATGATTTTTATAGCTAATAACAAAAAATAACCTAGCAGATTTTGCATAATTTTAATTTAAAATATACATTTTTCACTGGACGTTTAGCGTCCAGCACCGTAGCTGGAGGATTTTTTTAGCACAGTAAGGCAAGTGTTAAATCATACAATATATTAACAATGAATAAAAAAAGTTACCTTGACTATCTCAGAACAAATAGAAAGAGATTTAATTATTTAAGACATTGAACGAAACATTGCTATATTAATTTGTTTTTTTAACTGTTATTGTACAATACATCATACGAGAACATAAGTATATATTTGTGTTTAAAAAAAGGATAAAGTAGAAAAAGTGGAACACTTGATTGTTTAACCTTAAGCACTGCGAAAAGACCCATGAAGAAGGATGTCAAATAAAAAGGCAGGCTTACAGTACCATTTGTGGAATTTATATGATGACTTTACCATTAAGCCCACCCTTTGTCGCGTCTGCTCGAGATTTGTGGAAATAGATCTGATGGATATTTAATAGGTATTTGAATAAGTTGCGGAGAGCAGGCATTGTCGTCATCTCCTCCGTGGAAGAAGGGCAGGTCCGACTCAAATCAATCTGAGATCATTATTTCTGAGGCTACGAGGGAGCAGCATTTACTTTTATACATTCCATATTGATTACGTTTTTGTTGAGTTTTTTGACCTTTTTCAAAAGGGGCACAAAATTATCTTGATAAATAATAGTAAAAAGAACTAAAGAGGATTTGAAGCAAACTGAGTGATGACTTCTTGGACCCAGATATTAATAATAATAAAAAATATTTTATTTAGTGGAAAAACAAAGTAATAACAGAAAAAAAAATCATACTTATAGGTAAATACACATAGGTTTCATTTGATTTAAAAACGGGCTGGGCTTATCTTGAATGACCCCCATCGATCAGGCATCACTCCATGGTAAAGAAAATAACCCCAAAGAGGGAATCACATATGTTTTAACCCACACCTTCAGATACATAGTTGGTACACCTGTCTTCCAGCCCGGAGATTGCGGATTCAATTTCTGTTGGAACGTTAATTTTTCAAGAAGTATTTCCATTCCGATTTTCACTTAAAATCTTTTTAACATATTTCTGGTTAGTTGAAAGATATTGTCACGTGGTAATAAGCCCACAAGGTAACACAAAACACAGCAAAAGTTTAATTAAATTAAACTGAGTTTTCACAACTTAAATTTTCTTTTTAATTCACCCTTCTGAGTCAATCCGATTAAAATAATTTCATCCTTTGCTAACATGAGTGTCTGTCATTCTGGTTGGCTATGAATGTCGGTGATTTGTCATGACAGTCTGTGATCCTGGATTTTCATAACAGTCTGAGATTCTGGTTTGTCATGACTGCCTGTTGTTTGGACTGGTCATTTTTTTCTTTCACTGTAAAAACATATCTATAAAAATAACCTTTCACCGCTAACTTTCATGGAAAAAAAGATCACGAAGAAAAAAACCTGGTATTTCATGAAGGCAAAAATTCTCAATGTGATTTTAATTCATTTTTCTAAGTATTAGGAAAGATAACAAAATATAATTTTTTCCTTTCATATCACTTTTTTTCCTTTCATCCACATCTTATACAGTTTCTTCAGTTTATCTTATTCATTACTTTTTTCAAAATTGTATAAACATGTTTCAAATACACATTTCTCCATATTCATTTACCATGAATTATACTCAGTATTTCGTCCCCCATTAACAAAAGTTATATTATATTTTCTGTTTACGCTATTACACATATATCATTGATTATTAAAATTTCTTTTTACAGTAAAAAGTTAAAATTTTCATTAATTTATTTGAAGAATGTATGAAGAACGTATTTGAAATATAATGATTGTAAGCTGAAAATTTAATTTAAAAAATAAAACATTTTTTGTAGCTATAAAATGTAAAATCTTCAAGAATATATATTACTCAAACTTACAGGTGGAAATTTTAATTTTTAACCCATCCGTAGATGATTGTTTGTATAAGTTTTCTAAAAACTGACCGTTCATGGATATCGTTTGAAAGATTGGAGACAACGAAAAGTGGCGCTAAAAAGGGATTAAATCTAGATATTATCCGACCACTAGGAAATAGAATATGAAAACTTGCATAAAAGCTACCAACCACAACCAAAGACTAACGTAAAAACATTAAGGTTAAACTTTAAAAAAAGATATTGCACTTTAAGGATGAGTTAATGATTAAGTTAAGAAAACGTCTATTCTTTATAACTTCATTCAGTATTTCTAGTAAATGTAGCTGAACGTAGAAAAATAATTCAGGTTTAATATCTCTTATAGTACTTGTCACTATTGTATTGTTTTACACTTTCATTATTTAGAGTGCAAAATCACTTCTTGTGTTCTTAATCACGTCATCTATTTTCGATTAGACATTCACTGATATCTAAGTAATTAAAATGCTCCATTGATTCTATGATCTATCCATTTAGACTGATGTCTGTGTGAAGGTTTCGGTAAATAGAATATAAGTTATGGAAATATTTCATTTGAGACCAAGGGCTTCAAAGTTCTACATATAGGTTTTCAGTTTTTGTTGCAGATCTTTTTTTTAAGTAATACAAAGAAATAAGTAAGGAATACGATGATGCCAAATTCTTACATATTAGTGGTAACGGAATTAAATTGGACAGATTAGAGGCCCTAGAAATTTCTAAGTCAGTATACCGATCGGAACATCTGTTGAATAGTTATTTCCCCAAAATCTCTCCGCTCTTGGCCGAAATTGTCCCGTGCCTTCCCCATCCCCCCACCTCCAACCGTTGAAGCGTGTATATCGGTACCAGTTCGAACAGCATTTAGTCTTGTTTGCGCTCCCCTGAAGATGAGGTGAAAGCCTTGAAACCGGTAGGGTTATACCGTTACAAAAAAGTGGAATAAACAGTGTTTGTTAAAAATAAATTATAATAAGTAAGAAATACTCGTATAAAGCACAAATAATGCATAAGCTCAGGCTGACAAAGAGGTCCATGAGAGAAGAATATAAGCTGAATGTATCATTACAGAACCGGAAGATAAATAATTGGATCGTGCAGGAGACCAAAGTCGCAGATATTGCAGTAAAGATCACTACCCAGAGCTGGAACTGGGATTAAAGTGCTGGAGTGGTGAGCAACTAAAAGGTAACGAAACATGGGAAGATAGTTGGATATCAGAAAAGTAGCCGAGAGCAATCTGAAACAAAAAGATAAGAACGAGTAATGGAGAAGAGAAGACGCATATATCCAACACTTTAGTCAACTGGGGTGGTAATGATGATGATATAATAAATTTAAGGTGAATACAATAGGAAAATGTTTTTTTTTTAATCATTACGTTAAAAAATCTATGAGCATGAAACCATAAACTATAGCATAAATTATACATTTGAGATAAAATAAATTAAACAAATGTCTCTGAAGCAACCCATAAGCATAAGTCTTTTTATCTTAAACCATGTCAGCGCTTTTTCCCTCGATAAGCAGTTGAAACGCCTTAAATAAACAATAAACCATTATGTTTATCGTTAAATATGAGAATACGTGACTAAGGAGGCGACGAACGCAGATTTTATTGATGAGACAGATTTCTAAGATGCTTTTTTCGCGTGTTTCTTTTTCAAGGGTTAATATTTCTTGCCGTGATGGGAGAAAATGTGAAAGGGGATATTTTAAAATGGATTAATCTATCATAAAACGGCTTATAATACAAGGACAGTAACTTCCAAACCATTTGCCCTCGGAAATATTGAAGGAAAATTCAATTTCAAAATTCGTACCGAACAATTTCTCTTCTCCATTTTTCAAGAGGTGATAAAAGCGCGCATTATATAATACCTACGTATATAGTGATTTAATTATTAAAAAAATTAATAACATTAAAAAACTGAAAAATTTACAAAGTTCTACATTTGGAATCAAAAAGAATATTTTTTTTATATAAAATTACTCATTGTTTTTTAATACAACCACTGTCAATGTTTAATCAACATTATCATCTTTTTTACTAGTTGAAAAAATCCCTCTAAGAGGTTTTATCGAAATCAAAATCGTCGAAGCTTAGAAAGCATTATCATATAACCTTTAACTGAATTTACTCATTTAAATAAAATGTTTCTAATCTTAGATCCATAACAAATTAATATATCACACTACTATATTTGAAAAACAGACATTTTAAATAGAATATTTTCGAAAGACATTCCACAATTTTTTCCCCAATAAATGAATATAATTCATCAATAACACAACTACAAAATATATTTAATATCTTATTTTGCCATGAGAATAGGTGATCAAAAATGTATTGTAATCCGAATTGGGACCATATTTTAAAACTTATTCGTAAACGAAAATATTAATATAAGGATGTACAATAATATTCCGGCAAAAGCCTAATTTTTTGTGCCTAATATAGTATTAAAGTCAACATTTGTTGGATAAATAGTTTTTGTGGAAATGAACATTTATTAAACAAGTATAAACATACATGGATACCATCATAGTTTTTATGTCGCGGTAGACAAAGAGGAGAGATAATCGAACTTTCTAATCGCGACAAACATCTCTCTCCTCATATACATCCATATAGATTCTCAAAGAACACCTACAATTTCTCTGACTTTTTAAATCATTAATTTGATCCAACCAGACTTTCTTGGTATTCCTCTACCACGCCTTTCAATTTATATTACACAGTTAACACTCCAACACGTGCACTCTAGTGCGAGACTGTATTTTTTACCGACGAACTCTAATCGGATAGATACGTCTAATTTGCATATTTAATCTATTTGTGTTGCCATATTTTGCATATTTTTTTATTTGAATAACATTATCTAGTCTAATAATATATAAAAAAAAAATCACAATCGTTCCTTTTCAATCCGACATAAAAGAGAAAGCGTAATAAAATCAAGCACAATTCCCCAAACACGAGTAAATACACTTCTGAACGCAATTTATTCAAATAGAATGCTTCAAAATATGAGGTTTCTGTCCATATTTCATGGGGACGTCTCGATTTTAATTTCGGTATTGGCACAAACGGAATCTGAACCGTCTCCCGAGATGGATGGAGTCATCTAGATTCTAGAACTTGTTCATTCTCATAAATTTGATATCCCTGAATAATCCGGCTTTGGAGATTCTACCCTCCCACTTCTTTAAAACCAGAGATTCTCCAAATGTATGATACTGTTTCAAATTTAATTCTCCAAATGTATGATATTGTTCTAAATTCAAATTTATATTATTTCTTAAGGAGTTATAGAATAAAAATCAAATTTCTTTGTTATCAGTAAAATTTTAAAGAATTTATATGATAAATTCATTTATTATTATTACACACACATACATATCATCACATCTTGTCCCTTGCGGAGTAGGCAGAGAGAATAGATCTTTCAACTTTTCTATCCAAGCACACAACTTACTATATTGTATGTTTTTTTATAGTTAAGGCATTAATGTGGTAGAGGTTTAGTGATATTGTAATTTATTTTTATCAAACACTGTTTATTCCACTAACTTTTTATATATTTTCGCCTTTTTTGCCGTATTGGCATTTAATATGTTGTTTATACTTAAGGCATTAACGTTGTGGAATAAACAGTGTTTGATAAAAATAAATTACAATTACTATATTGTATTATTGCATTATACGTTCGAGATGCATACTTAAGAATTAGTGAGTGAAAGATACTCTTTTAAGGTTACCCCTATCTCTCAAAAAATAAAATGAAGTTCACGTAGGTTGTATGGACAGGGTAAATATAGGGAAAGCGAGAAAATTGGAAATTAAGTTTTTAAAAATGGGGGAAGATTTCGGCAATAAAAAAGAGAAAGAATAGTAACAACTAAGCATGATAGATTTACGAGTATATCATAGTTGAGAGAAGATGGAATTTGATAGAGTTCATCGGAGAAAACTGACTCATTAAATATACTTATAAATGGTCAAATTTGAGAAAAATATTGATGATTTGTAATATATTTCTTGTTATATTAATCCAAAATTATTTATCCATTATTTATTTATTTGGTACTTTTAAACATGTCTAATTTAAAGATGCAGACCTATTGAAGAGCGTTGCAATTCTCTAACATTGTCTTTGACCTTAATCGAACCTTCTAAATGAGGACCACTGGAGTAGGCACCGAACTCAAAGTCCACCATCACACAAGTTGATAATACTACCCCATTGTTGCTAGATGGTATCGACCAGATTGAAACTTTTTTTTTCTTGGGATCCATCGGTAAAAAAAACCGAAGCACCCGGGTCGAAGTCGAATGACTTACCAACTACGGAGGTCATATATTTTAAAATAATTTGGCATAAGTTTAAAACACTTTATAAAATAAAATTACACGATATTGAAAAACCAGTTGTACTATGTCAATTTCTCAAACCATGAGAGATTTGATGGCCAATTTTTCAGTTTCAATCTTGTTTCTTTATCCTGTTGTAATTCTTACGGCCATCTGAATCAATCCACAGATCATATTTTGTAGATCTACGATGATAATTGAACCAACAACTTCCGAGGGGATCTCCACTCAGCTTTACATCAGTTCATCTTCGGACCAATTAGCGACAGTCAAATTACTGGCAACTAGCTCAGCTATTTGATCTCCAAGATTTAAGTAGTTCACCCTTTCCAGTTCACCGCTCCTCTTTCTTTACGTCGTCCTTTAATGTCCATGCAGTGAGACTCTGGAATCAGTTACAAACCAATATAAGACTCGCTCCGTCCTTGGCATGCTTTAAGAAGCGACTGAAAAAACTCTTCATTTCTAGTCAGTAAAATAACGTGTTTCATTCCTGATTTTTCTTTTCCTTTCCTCTCCACCATCCGTTCCTTTCCTTTTATGAAACTTTATATGAAAAATAATGCTCGGGTGATTGTCCGTCTTTGTGGGGTTCATGGGCATGGGCATGCTCACGTATGTGTTTATGGATTTCGTAGGGATGGATAGCCATTTGAATGATTTATGCGACCATGTAACTTGCTTAATTTACTTTTGTCTGGTTGGTTGGAAGAGATTGCCGCCTGGCAATAATCCCGCCAGATTGTATTGCAATAAAAGTGTTAAATAAATAAATAAGTAGCTTTACAAGTGCATATACTGCAATGCGAATAATTTGATTTTTCCTATAACGTTGGCCCTTAAGTCCAACGCCACTGTTATTATTTTCACAATCAGATATATTGCACCGAAGAAAGAGTCTCCTTTGGACATATTTTTCTTTGTCACTTCACAATGTCATCCCTTAAAAAATAAAAAAGATTCGATATTTAAATATAAATCGCGCTGAATGTAGACTTATTTTGTTCCCAATAACAGTGGGGGGTTCGAACTCAACTGTACTATGTCAAACTATACATAAAAGGATAAATAAACGAGGATCTGATTTTTTAAATATTGGGAACCAGCAATTTCCACCCTGTCTGGCTATGCAGTGGGCAATAAAGCCAAATAACGCCGACTCGCACGATTCTTTTCATATTTCCAACCACTTACAAATGATGCGACCAGCTTTTCCTTCAAATCGAACATTTCTCTTTCACTTTTTCTCGGCCTGAAATAACATTATGAAAGATATCACTAGCGTATTGATTTTCATGAAAGGAAAGCCTTTTGAAATCAATTCTTGGGATTTTATTCGCCTTTCTTTTATTTTTCAAGGTATGTTTTAAAAAAAATTGAAACAAATATTTAAAATTGCTTTCTATTTTCTTTTTTATTTTGAGAATTTTCTCTGTTTATATTTCCAATTTTTTTGTTCTTATCACTTGAAAGAAATTCACTATTCCTTTTGTAAAATACCGAGCTATTTACATTTCAGAAAAAACTATATTTTATTTTATTTCCCATTTAAATAGCATTATTATTTGACCTTTTTACTAGAAAATTAATTAAAATTTATCACTTTTTCAATAAAACTTTCATATATTTTATGTCCCCTCATTTTTAAAATTGTATACGTTTTTACTCTTAATGTCAAATAGATTTCTCTCCGAGGATGCACATTAAACATGTAAGTATGTAATGTTTTTTAGTGATACCTGATAAATATTCTCCATCAGTAGAACTTTGAGGCCAATTTCGTCGTCATAAAAAAATATATTGTTCTGAATCGATCCCATATGTCGGGGTATTTTAACTTTCTTGCGAATATATAAGAAAAAAAAAAAATTAATTATTTTGACGTTACTAGTATATGAAATGAAAGAAAAAAGTATTGAATACGTAATAAACTTATGGTGTTGTGCGTGACGTTACGAAACCCACTCATCCGGCAGAAAAAAGTATATTGTTCATTGTGTAGACATTTTATGTATTTAAAATATTACATTTCTGATAAAATTTGTTTGAAATTATAAAGAAAGTTAATATTTGTTGGCCAATAAATCTGTTCATTATGGTAGTGTGTTTATTCAAGTCAAAATGTTTTTTTTTTGTATACTTTTTCATTTCTGTAAACAGTATTTTGTTTGTCACACTGGCATTAGAATAACTAATAAATATTTAATTTGATATAGTAAACGTTAAATTTGGGTACTATATAGTAATTGTTATGTACTGCTTTTAATAAGTTAATTAAAAATGTTTAAACGACTTCTGATAATACTCGTACGAGCTTGTATGTACATTGTAACATAGATACAAATGTGGCTGTAAAATTAGGCCGAAAGTGTTTCCGTCAAAAGCTCAAGCGTGAGCAAATGCGTGCTTCGACGAGTATTTGATATTCGATTATTTATAATATATTTATTTGGCCAAATCATTACTGTAAGAAAAAAAATTAAAGAACACTTACGTGTTTTTAATTTTGAGCTTTATTTTTTTAAGTAAAAAAGTAAAATTTTAGTCAGTTTTTTATAATTTTAACTAGTGAAGACATCTGTTATTAGAAAAAGTGTAATATAGCCATGATGAGTTAGTTGGTTGGAAATTGAAATGAGCAACAATATTGAAATTGAAATGAGCAACAATATTGAAATTGAAATGAGCACCAATACTAAATATTGCATCTTACGCATTTCAATCTATATAATTCGACTATAAACTTTATTATGTTACAGTCATTCTAACGAGAGCCACTCCATGACACCATCTACTGATGAATATAGCGCCGTCAGCCTTTATACTTGACGAGGCACTAAGAAACTAATATATTAAGGCTTTAAATAACGATTTCAAATTAAAGATCGCTTACTTCACCCTCCTTCAAAGTGTTTGAAGTTTCAACGTCCTTTCTAGTTGAAATGTCAGGATCTCGATACAATCGGATCGACCTATAGACAAGCGATGGCATAAAATTTGAGAAAGTTATGTGGCCTATACTAACTTTGTAGTGCGCATGATTGATAATTGTGAAATTTCTCATTTGTGAGTACGGTTTTCTTCTGACTATCATACGCTTAATAGACGAGTTCACTGTAACTTTTTCCCGGATGGATGAATTGTCCCATGAGGCAATTATATGACTAAGACTTAACACCTAGACCACGGATATTGCCAAATCGAATAAATAAAACAGCGCTTCATGTTCGAATAATATGGAATTAATGTTTATTAAAAATAAATGTTTTCAGATGATGGAAGAGTTAAGAGGTAAATCAAAAGGCTTTAAGCGATAGGAAATAATGTCAATAGGGCATTAAAACACACATACTCGAACCGGACCGTATCAAAATCTGCTAAGATGATAGTTCAAAAAGTATGTTGGTGTCAATTTTGATATATGGAAGTGAAACATGGAAAAGGACTGAAAGCTGACGAATAAATGCGTGTATTGAGAAGAATACATGGAGTTACAATGTATGATAAAATAAGGATTAAAGTAAATAGGGATATATATGAACTTAATGTAAGTTGAAGGAGCTGTTAAGTAAGTTGAAGGAGAACACATTGAGATAGTTTGGGCATGTAGAACTAATGAAGTAAAAAAGACTAACAAATCACATATGTCGTACAAATGTGAGTGAAAGGCATGTGAGAGAAAGACCAAGGGAAGTATGGTTGGATCAAGTATTGATATTCTTAAAAAAGTAAACGTAGAGTCAGAGAAATCATGGAAGTCGAATAAGAAGGTGTATGGATGTGGAAGAGGTAAAGGATGTGTCGAGATAGGAAAGTCTTGTGATCTGTCCTCTCTGCCTACCCCGACAGGGAAATTGTGTGATGGTATGTGTGTATGTAACATTTATATATACATAAACTTTGAAATTTAAATAAAAAAGAAATAACTAAATGACCTATCTCGATCAATAATAGTAGAACTAGGGGAAATGAATTCGTTCAAGAATAAGGAAGGAAATAAAAAAAACAATAAAGAGTATTTTTTATAATATTTATAGTTAAGGCGTCAACACTGTGGAGGTTTCAAAGCATTGTGATTTGTTTAGTAAAACACTGTTTATTTCACTTGATAAAACGGTATAACACTACCGGTTTCAAGGTGTTAACCTCATCGTCAACCTTGTTTTTGCTCCCTAATGATAAGGTGAAAACTTTGAAATCGGTTTCAAAGTTTTCACCTCATCATCAGCTTTATTTGTGCTCCCTTTTTTTTTTTTTTTTTTATTGGCGAGTTTATTGCCATGTGGCAATCTCTTCCAACCAACCAGAAAGATGTTTTTATAGGTCCTAAGTATTAACCAGACTGGAATCCTATTTAAAAAAATCTGGGTTCCAGCGGGGATCGAACCCGCAACCTCCGGATCGGCAGACAAGTGTCTTACCACCAGGCCACGGAGATCATCGATGATAAGGCAAAAACCTTGAAACAGGTAGGGTTTATTCATATTTAGTGGAATCATCACGGTTTTACTAAACAAATTATAATATTTTTAAATTAAGAATGGCGCACATTTGATACATCTTGGAAGTTCGTTTCACTGCTGCGCCGAGTGAACCGTAAATGAAGATGTATAAAATGTAGTGTGGTGTATCTAAATGAATATCTTATAGCCTAATCGAAGAGAAGTTCCTACTACTATGGAATCTCTTTTTCCCGTAATTTAATATTAAAATAAATTATTTATTGTGTGGACCACAATCCTGGTCATCCTATACAAGTTCCTTCTTGCGCTTCCTTCCTTATTGTTGCGCCCGTAAGCACCAACTCCAGACTTGATATTTGATTTATACCGCGGCCCGACACGTCGTGCTGGGTGGAATAATACACAGAGTGTGACAAAACGATTGAACGGATTTCTATATATCACCAGCTTTCAGCATCACACATTACGTGCTCAAGATATTTCTCCCCAAATGGCGAAAGACGCTTAAAGACCCAGGCTGGTAAAATAACTTTTGATTTGTCATAAACCCTTTGAAAAGCCAACATGACTTTTTGAATGAGGTCACACTCTTTGTGTTAAATAAAAGGTGATTGTACTGAATGCTTACTTTTATTATTAAAAAATTGTTCGTAACGATTTATTCAAGTCATCTAGGCAAATTTATCTGAACTGATTTGAGGTAACCCTTGAAATAAGCTTTCACTGTGCCTGGCGTGTTTTTCGCTATATAGCAATTACAACCCACTAGAAAGCTATTTGGTTGCTTGAAGTAAAAACCAGACTGATACTTTTTAAACAAATGGGGACCAACGACAGTCGAACTCACAATTATACGGGTCTGAAGGCAGGTCTCTTACCTAACTAGGTCACAGAGTGTAAATTTTATATATTTTTTAATGAAATACAGGATAAGCATTTTTTTATTCGGAGTATAACATTTTGTAAAGACTTTTTTTTAGTCATTAATATAAAACACAACATGTCGATTACACAACTAGGGATTAACCCGTGCTGTGCACCATTTAGGAGATTTTATTAAAACATTTCTTGTATCAAAGTGTTATAAAAAATATGAAATCAAGTACGAGTATATAAAAAACCATCTAAAATGTTAACGGGGTTAACTGCTTACTACTCTTATAAATACATTGAAATCAATTTTGTAAATAAAATACCGCATTAAACACAACAATGTCACCCCGACACATCACCTGACAGATGAATGTTACAACTATAAAATCTTTATTCTTGACTACTTTTTATTCAATACAACATTTTTATTAGTTAATTAAACACTCCATCTTATAAAAAAAGATGATTTGGGCTAGTAAAAATTTTAAGGAAATTATGCAAAATGTAAGAACTACTGTAGTTTTAATAAATATTTATAGTTTAGGACAGTGAATTCAGATATGACTAAAACTTGAAGAAATAAGTGCGAGTAGATGGAATAGGGACACGTTGAACGGCCGGGGGACATTTACAATTGAGTAAAGATTGTATGTGACGCGCAGAGTACTCGCAAAGAAAACATGGTCGAGGGTCTCCTCATTCATTTCACACGTGCATCTAGAATTTTCTTTTATATCGATTTCATAAAAGTGGCTTTCTATCAGACAGTGGCCTAT
The DNA here is from genome assembly GCA_949825065.1 of Odontocerum albicorne. Taxonomy (NCBI): domain Eukaryota; kingdom Metazoa; phylum Arthropoda; class Insecta; order Trichoptera; family Odontoceridae; genus Odontocerum; species Odontocerum albicorne. The sequence continues at coordinate 40,756,726 of OX463844.1, forward strand.
TCTTATCTTGCATATGACACACACAATTCGTTTGGAAAAGTTTTTTTTGTGAAACAAAGATTTAAATACTATATTAGGACGTGGAAAAACGAGATTATTTCAATTGTATAATTGAATTCTTACAGTGCACACCTCATTTTATTTACGAAACTGAAAAAAAACTGCGAAATCTATTACTACAAATCAGAACAATCTAAACTGTTATCGTCAATAATGTGGTATTTGAGCGAATCTGTTTTGAAATTTTACATTTTCTCATCTTAGGGTTAAATTCAGAGCATTGCGAATAGATCTGGATAGTTAAAAAAAAGGGCTGATGAGGATCTCAGTAAAAATTGCTTAAATAAATCAGGTGTAAATTTTTATAATTCATCAAGAACGTGGGGAAATTATTGATGTACAAGGGTAGTTTAAAAATTGGTTAAAAAGGACGTAAAATACATTTTTAATGAAAAAACTACTTTATTTTCAACATATAATACTCCTTTGAGGGCTACACTTTTGATCAAGCGATTTTCAAAATTTTTATCAGTCTGAAAAAGACGTGCCAATCTCTGCAAAATAGTTATTTGTAACGGCGATAACATCCTGATTTGACGAAAAATGATTTCTACCTAGTCATTTTTTTAATTTAGAGAACAGACAAAAGTTTCACTGGGTTAGGTCCAAGAATATGGTAGATGAGGAACCAATTCGAAGTTCAATTCATACAATTTTTACATTACGAATGTCGATTTGCCGTTTTCCTTACATTCTTCATTAAAACGTTATTGATTTGCTTTTTTCCAAAAAGTCGAAAGCATGATGATTCCTTGAGAACTCTTAAAACAGTGACAGTGGAGTATTTTCAAACTATCTTAGTATATTCACCGAGAAAGTGGAGAAGAATGTATTCGAATCCTTTCTGAACTCTTTTCGTTTCACATTGTTTCGTTTAAGGTACGTATTAGCATAATGTTTGGTAATTTGTCATTTCATAAAAATATTGAATGATTAAAACACAATCCTTAGGTAAAGTTAAATGAAATTTCTGTTTATTTGAGGAGACATAGTCAAAATATCATTAACTTGATCTTAACATAATTTCCTTGGTCTAGCGCTCTCTCCTCCCTTCTTACCCTGAGAGGAAAATGGTATAATGGTTTGTATTAGTTAGTAGAGACCATTGCGTTTGCTGTTCTTAAACACTTAAATATTAGCGAATAACCTATTCGATTTTTTTAAAGATACCTTAACATATGAAAAAAAATCATCTACATTAGTGCTCTACCGCTTAGAAATGTTTGTGTAAAAATTGTTTTTTTCTCAACATTCCCGATTTTCTTTTCTTTTCCATCGTCCCTTCCTTTTTCCTGTGATTGATAATATCCCACTTTTATTTTTAATATTTATACTGTTATCATGAAGCTTGTATAAATAAATAATTATTTGAATATTTTTTTGGCCATGTATAAAACATCATTCATATATTACATATAGTTAAGGCATTCACATTGTGAAAGTTAAAAAACATTGTAATTTGTTAAATCAAACACTGTTTCATCCACTTACCGATTTCAAGGCTTTCAAGTCTTGTTTGTGCTCCCTGATGATGAGGTGAAAGCCTTAAAACCGGTAAGGTCATACTGTTACATTAAGTGGAATAAACCGTGTTTGATTAAACAGATTACAATAACATAATTTGTAAACTTTTATTCGGTTGGTTGGAAGAGATTGCCACAGTGCAATAAGTCCGCCAAATTGACAAACAATGTAGTATTAAAATAAAATAAACGAAATTTGTAGTCTTATTTTACATTACTTCAAAAGCTCGTTTATCCGAAGTTCTTAATTCGGCGGTTTTATTTCTGGAGTCTGAAGACAATATTGTCGCCCGGCTACACTCTTCATCTTATCTGTACCATATTAATTCGTATATGTTGAGGAGTACCGTAGAAATGAAAAACACTTCATAAACTACGCGGTGAATTGATTCTTTCCATACGAAAATTCACGTTATCTAGTTGGTTTTACGCATGTTTTCCAGCTCATGGCTATGGAATCGATTCCCGTTAGAACCAATTTTATAAAAAAAGATTGTTGGCAAGACGTAGAGTTTCCATCCCCATAGACAATAAAAAAGGACCCCAGTCTCGTTAAAAATTTCACCTGATATAATTCTTACATTCTTTAGATATCTGCGAGTGTTGTTTACTATACTAAGTTGCATAATATTTTTACGTACTATCAAATCGTAAGTACAATGCAACAAAATGAAAAGAGTTAGTTACAGTGGTGTAAAGAAACGAAGTATTACAGTAGAAACGAAGAAGAAAATAATAACCACACATAAATCCATAAAAACAGTTAACAAACAATATGTTTCTGAGGCTGGCGAACGGATTAATTGAATTTACATTAATTTCAATTGTAAAAATTATTTCGGTTTGCGAACATTTCAGCTCGCGAACGGAATCAAAAAACGAATTAAGTTCGTAACCCGAGGTACCTCTGTACCTATTCATTATTGGGTTGGAGATAGGGGTAAGATATTACAGGGAGTAATAAAATAAAATAAACATGTTTCATATTATTTATTTTGTTATTATTAAAATGTATTTGAACACATTATGATAGATACAGGAGTAAGTGCGCATCTACACATTTTAAATTACATTAATAATTAGAATTAAGCCGATCTTATCAGTATGTATCACTGCCGAATAGGCGCTTATTTAACCACAAATAACCGTTATCCATTATAACTAACCAAGAATTAAATTTGGAAAATCAAAATATAAAAAAATATGATATACCGGTATTGATAAAAACTTTTAAGTGTTTTATGTATCGAGTAATTTATTGGAATAAATGTAATCTAAAAGAGATATTTTTACTTCGAATTTACTAATTAGTTTTACATTTGTTGTGATAGAAATGATAATTAAAAAAAAAATTATAATAAAATATTTTATGAATAAAAAGTTTTTCCAAAATATGATTCAAGGGTCCCCAAAGGAGGTGAAATCATTAATAAATATTATTTTCAGTCATACATAAATGTGTCAGTCTTTTGAAATTTAAAATTATTTAGTTTTTTAAACATAAATCTCAAAAAATATATATATTCCAGATTTATGTTGCTCTATCGAATAGGTAGATTTGATTTTGTACATTATGTCGTTAATCATATCGAAAAAAGAAATTATTAGTTAATTTTTAACAAGAACTCGTTAAAGATGCATTTACATTCCCTAAATCCAGTTACAACAAGTCTTATTGTAATTAGAAGCCACCACCATCTTCTTAAATAATGCAATTGTCCACATGTTCTCGCAATGGTGGGAAACCAAAGTGAAGTTTCTCCGCGGTCCACTCTAACTCGACTCTGGTGCGGTTTTGGAGTATTCCCGCTTCGGCCGAAAGCGCACACATTGTCGGATAACGACTCCTAGATGCATTGTCGAATAACGAACTTCTGTGGTGACAACAATGTGAATTACTGAGAAGCTGCAAGCTTCGTGTGAAAGCATGCATGCGAATATTCAGGTAATGCCTACTCAAATTGGATGCATTATATAATTTGCTAACTTTAACCGACTAATTTAAAAATCATTTGGTATTATTGTTTTTAAGAGCATCACATACGAGTATATTGAATTTATAAATAATACTGAGGAACACAACCAAACGAATTGAATAAAGGGTCTTTCAAATTAAGCTGTTTTTTTTTATTCTATTTTTTTTGCTTTGATTTCAAAAAACTTTTTATTGGTCATTGTATGACATTTAAACACAAAATACAATATCCGCCAAACGTCCACATCTTGCAGCTCAACAGATGTTCACTTTTTTGTCAACATTTTCGATGACATTTTGGCATAATTACGGTTCTAACTCACCAATAACACGAATAATTTAATTTTTCAGGTATTGATTCGGGGTCATTCTTATAGACCTGGTTTTTCATGTAATCCCAGAGAATATAGTCCAACGGTATCAGATCACATGATCTTGGTGGCCAATTAACATCACCGTTTCCGGAGATTACTATACATAAAATAATTCAACAATTTGAACGCGTTGTTGTATTGTATACGACTCCATTTTTATAAATGTCATACATTACACTTCTCAAATGTCACAAGGCCCAGGCAAGTTTGCGACGCCATCTGTGTTTTATCCAAGAATTAAAAAAACCGCTCAATTTGAAAGACCCTTTAAAACATAAAGAACTCCCTTACAGTGAAAGTGTATAGAATAAGTTTCTGTGTCACCTAGGAAGTAGGCCAGTTTTCCATGGCTTTATTCGACAATGTTTCTTTTAAGTATGCTCGTTTACAACTCCTTACATACATACAGATCATCACAATATAACCCTGTTGAGATACGCAGACAGCACATAGCGCTAAGCTTTCCTGTCTCGACACAGATCCTTCGCCCCTTCTACATAGTAACACCACATACATATTCTACGGTTTCTCTGACTTTCTAGGTTTCGTCCTTTCAAAATTTTGTTCACTTAATTCAGTATACTTTTTTTGATCTTCTTTCATACGCCTTCCACTGGCATCTCCACAGTATATCTGTTTTGTTATTCTTTTTTTTTCATTCTTTTTTTACGAGTGCATGCCCAAACCATCTCAACGCTCTCTTATCGTCTTACTTAACACGCCTTTAGTTCTCATTATTTCGTATCCTTATCACTTTATTCCGATTTTTTCATACATTGACAATCTTTTTATTCTTATCTTTACACGCCTCTCTACAGCATTTATTCGGTTCCTGTCATTCTTTTTCCACGTCTACATTTCACTCCCATATATCGTAGTTGACACCAAAATACTTTTATGGACTATCATCTCAAAAGATTTCGAGACTGTCCGGTTCGAATATATGTATGGATTAGTGCCCTTTTAACTTTGGTACCTAACGCTACACACTATTCAATCTCTTAACTCTTCCTTCTACCGAGAATATACAACCCAAATAACAGAATTCTTCGACTTTCTGCAATCTTAAATTTTTTATCAAATTCAAAGTTCCGTAAATTATAATTTGGTCCAATTCAAAGTTCTTCGATATGATAACTGTTATCGTTCGGTGTGTAGGTATTTCCAACATGTGCGACGATGGACAATGTGCTTACATCAGTGATTATTAAACTCGAAGACTTGATTAACAGGTGCGAAGACGAGGACTTTTTACTAGTATACCATATAAAGGACTAAATAAATATGTAAGATAAATTATTATGTTCTTACATAGATGAATGCACATAGCAATAGTATTTACTAGATAAATAAACTGAAATGCAGCGTTCAACATTTCTGAAGTTTTATATATAATACATATATGCCTCGCGAGTGTGTCATTTACTTTTCTTTGTCTTGCTAAATGCAGTGTACTATTCTGAACGTCGTATGAAAGTTTCGCGTTTCAAACTAAACTATACGATTATGTGTACAACTTCACTTCCATTGCTTAATAATATACCCGTAAATAAAGATATTAATGCTGAAGGAGTCAGAGAAGTAACTTGTGCTAAAAGAATGCCTTTGAAAATGAAGAGCCGAGTTTTTTAAAGTGTAATACGACTGATAAAGGATTGAAATACGACTACTTAGTACACACTATAGCACACCACAGGGTGGAAGTACCATGTAACACATATGAGGAGGCTTAGGGGCATGGTGGATTTTTCTCGTAGAGACACAGTCGTCATCGTAGCTGAGCTTCGTAATCAAGAATCCTTTTGCTATTCGAACGTCAACCTCACGCTGTTCCTCCGCGTCGATTGTATGACATTCTGTAAGAGATCAGCCCAAACCTAGATGTGCATTCCTTCTGCAGACATGCGGGTCGCGCTGAGTCTTCTGATCACTCCGTTTGTCATACGTATATATGTTGAGGTGCCATCAGATAGGTCTTGGTCTTAAGGTCTTGACCCCTGCTTCTTATCCTCAGACGTCCCATTTTCTTTAGGTTTAGAGTTGGAGCTTTGCGGGATAGACATTTGTGACACGACCACTCCAGTGGGTCCAAAAGACATGACAAAGGAAACGCTAGAGGTACATTTTCAGACTCAAAACATATTTTTTAAATTCAATTTAAATTTTATATAACGCCGCTTAGAGAGCAAACTCTCCCCACCGGTGCACTTACTCGTGACTCGAACCCACTAATACTTAACAAATCACGTCTAGCAGCTATAAAAGCGCTCAAACGAAATATGTATAACACTATTTGTATACAGTATAGCGCCCCAGGTTCAATTCCTGGTTTCACTTCCAGACAGGTTTTACCCTTCGAGTAGTTTACGTTTCAATTTATATTTTTCTGTAGCTGATCAAACAACGTCAGAATTGCGATGTGTAAAAACTCTGTCAAGCGAAAGGCTGCAGGAGATGAAACATGCCGATTGTCTAGGAACTTTGATCTCCTTACAATTTGTACTTTGAGTTTGATCTATTTATTTTTTATTTATTTTACACATAAGAAATATACATAATTTGCGAAAAAAGAACAGGTTTTTAATTCGGACACACAATTTTAATGGATATGGGTTTGTTGCCTTTCATTTTTCGTGTCCCCAGTAAACTAGGTTTTTGCCTGTATCTCACTGAAGATATATAGCATGAAAAAATTAATCGATACTTCTTTCCGATTTTGGATTATGTAAAACCCTGTTGCACATTCTCATCAACCTAACAAACAGTGACATTCAATTAGATATGTCTACATCACGCGAAATCAAACTCCTCACACTTCATCACTCCAGACAGACCAAACCATTCATCCCACAATGTACCGCACACAATCATAAAGCAAAAAAAAACTATCAAGACTGTTTGCTTGCTGATGCGCAACAGATAAACATAAGACTATGTGATTGCTGATGTGCAATAGATAAATAAAAGACAGTGTGTTTGCTGATGTGCAAACATATAAACATAAAACATAAGCATAAGACTGTGTGCTTGCTGATGGACAACAGATAACAAAATATTGTGTGCTTGCTGATGCACAACAGATAGACAAAAGAATCTGTGCTTGTTGATATGCAACAGATAAAAATTAAACCGTGTGTTTACTAATGTGTAATAGATAAACACAACATTGTGTGCTTGCTAATGTGCAACAGATAAACAGCAGACTGTGCTTACCGTCAAGACTGTGCTTGCTAATGTGTAACAGATAAACAAAATATTCAAAACCCAATACACGCACGGGCGCTTTCAATCGATCAAGCTGACAATCGTACACGATCACGAAGGATTGCCCGTCGCATCGTGTATCCTACTCTCAAGAGGTAAAATACTACGAGCAACAGTTTTAAAGTCTCTGCTTTATGACATATTTACCCTAGTTCGAGAGGTAATAATAGTCGTTAAATTTGCGAGTCCACAAATGGCGTGCCAAGTTTTTTTTGCTCGCTCGTTTATTGTGTCATTAACAGCATTTTTTCATTGAAAAATTCATAAATTATTTCAATAGGCGAATAGGGAAAAATAATAGTTATTTCACGACATAAAGTCCTATCTTCAAGTTAACAGCAATTTTCCTCTCGGCTTGGCACAAATTGAATGTCAAAAAGTTAATTATCTAACACAGATTTTCTCGGTGCATTTGGCACTGAAGGTTTGCTTGTTTATAATAGAAGTTGATGTTTTAAAGAATTTATATTTGAGATTCAAAATATTTTTAAAAAATACGTCAGTAGCAACAACAAAATAAGTATTCTATGACCTGGTTAATACGGTGAACCGGAGGGTAAAGGTTTGATTTCTGTTGAATTTTGTTTTAGTATTTCCAGTATGGTTTTCACTTAAGACTTGTTTGACACCTTTCTAATCGGTACGGTGAGATTGTCACACGGCAATAAATTCACTAGGTTGTTTATTGAGAAAATATCACGACATTGAAAAAATGTCATCCCTTCTCCCTGCCACGCCCTTCAACACATCCGAATAACAAATTAAGATATTTTGAATGGTACCATATGATCGATCATCATTACTGGGCCTCGTAGTCAATGATTCCCTCGCCATTCCAACGTCAATTCAATTAGAAAGTGAAGTGGTTTTTTTAAGGGAGGGAGCCGTTGTACACCAGCAAATTCACTGGCCACGCCGCTGTACAGGATCCGATGACACGCCAAAGTGAGAAGATTGGAGCACAATCACATGTTTTTTTTCTCCATTTTTTGAAAAAATAGTTATCCTTATTCTCCTGAATACTAGGCGGGAAAAAATCCTGCGTCATTCGAGAGAAAAAGCACAGCATGGGGTTCGAACCGATGACGTTCCGCGAGGAAGTCCAGTGCATTACCGCGCGGCTACGCACTTCTAAGACATATTAATAAATAAATAAATGTATTGTATCAATATGTACCATGACGGATGACTATCTGGCTTACTCCAGTAGTTGATAAACCTGAAGGATCTATTAACTCAGACAAAGACGATTTATTCTCCCAATATTATGCCCCAGCCACGGTCTTCTTATTTACTCATCACCACTGCTAACATACATACTTATATCGACAATAATTCGGGTTTTGTGATAATATAATATATGGTCTTCAACACCAACTGCAGGAATTGGCAGAGGTCAGTAAAGAAGTTGGTTTGAAAATTAATATATAAAAAACTAAATATATGATGAACGGTTTTGCTACCCCAAAACCAATAATTGTAGATGAAAAACCACTGGAATTTGTTCAGGAATATGTGTATTTGGACCAACTTATTTCCTTTGTAGGTAGTATATCGGAGGAAACAGCACGAAGGAGAAAACTAGCTTGGAGCTCATTTGGACGTATAAACAACATCTTCAAAAGTAATCTCCTAATATCTTTGAAGCAAAAGGTCTACAACCAATGTATTATCCCAGTATTTACGTATGGCTGTGATACATAGACGCTAACAGTAAAGAACACACAAAAGCTCCAGATCGCATAAAGGGGCACGTAGAGATGCATGTTGGGATATTCTAAAATAGACCGTACACGAAACACCTGGATTCGCAACATAACAAAGGTAGAAGACGTTATAAAGATGTGCAAGGAAATGAAGTGGCAATAAGCAGGACACGATGCCAGAATATGAGACTCCCGATGGACATCCGAAATAATCCCATGGTAACAAAGAGGTATAAAGAGGCACAGAAGAAGACCGAAGGTACGCTGGATAGATGAAATCAGGAAGCATGGCAGCATCACATGGTACCAACGAGCAAAAAACCGAACTATTTAGAGTCAATTTGGGGAGACATTCATCCACCAGTGAATCGACCCTGGTTGACAATGATAATGATGATATAGACAATATTTTTAAACTGCTTCTTTTAACCCAAAGAAAACAAGTAGAATTATAACTCTTTTAAAATTGAGTAAATATATTACAGTACATTTCGCGATTTAGACATAATACTAAAAAGTTTACAAGTATCACAAATATTTAGGATATTTTTAGCTTTTATTTATCTTTGTATATCTTTCAAGTTTCTAAAAAAATATGCATCCTCCGTCTTCTTATTAAGAAAATAAATAATATGTATTTTTTTATTAATTTTAATATATTTTCTCTGTTAGTGAGCATTATGTGTATATTTCAGAATTGAATGCAAACTTACGGTTGAAAAACTTAACTGAAATCTATGTTAATTAACGAACTTTTACTCTTTCAAAGTTTTCAACAAACGCATTGTGGGAATTCATGTTGAAAACTATTATTAGCGAATAGACTATTGTTTCCACTTAGATAGTTTTATCACTTGCAAACGACACCTTTATACTATAGTAATAATCCTTGGAAGTATTATTGTACGAGTATACATCGGTGTCATGTAAAAATCGGTCGGACAATAATTTTCATCCAATGGGAAAAATAAATCAAAATAAACTCTCGAAGTATAATATAAAAGGTCATTAATACTAATAACAGTTTTCAACAAGTTATTTAAATGTACTCGTGTCTTTGAAATGTTTATATTTAAATGTTTATACTCATAATCGTTTTGAACAAGTTATTTAAATGTATCTTTGAAATGTATATCATGAAATGTTTATACTCATTTTATTTAAATGTATCTTTGAAATGTATATCTTTAAATTTTTATACTCATAATAGTTTTGAGCAAGTTATTTGAATGTGTTTTTGAAATGTACGAGTATATTTTAAAATGTTTATACTTCTAGTAGTTATGATCAAGTTTTTCAAATATTTGTCATTCTTACTAATAATAGTTTTGAACATGTTTTATATAAATGTATATCAATAAATATTTATACGAATAATAGTTTTGAACAATTCATCATTTAACTGTATCTTTGATTTGTTTTTCTTTAAATGTGTCAACTCATAATGATTTTGAACAAGGAATTCAAATATTCATAGATAAATATTCATACTCGTAATAGTTTTGAATAGGTCATCATTTAAATGTTTCTTTGTATCGATAAATGTGTTATTAAATTAACTGAATATCAGTAAATGCTTGTACTTTTATAGTTTTAAACAAATTATCATTTAAATTTTTAACATTTATTTCGATGATATTTTTTAGGAGTAACAGCGATTACAAATTATGTATATTACATTAAATGAACTAAAACAGTGTTATATCCATTAATGTTTAGGATTAACAGCAATTACAAATTATGTATCTTACATTAAATGAAGTAAAACATTGTTATATCCATTAATGTTTAGGAGAAACAGCAATTACAAATTATGTATCTTACATTGAATGAACTAAAACAGTGGTATATCCATTAATGTTTAGGAGTAACAGCAATTACAAATTATGTATCTTACATTGAATGAACTAAAACAGTGTTATATTCATTAATGTTTAGGAGTAACAACAATTACAAATTATGTATCTTACATTGAATGAACTAAAACAGTGTTATATCCATTAATGTTAAGAAGTAACAGCAATTACAAAGTATGTATCTTACATTGAATGAACTAAAACAGTGTTATATCCATTAATGTTTAGGAGTAACAGCAAATGCAAATTATGTTTCTTACATTGAATGAACTAAAATAGTGTTATATCCATAAATGTGTAGGAGTAACAGCAAATACAAATTATGTGTCTTACATTGAATGAACTTAAACAGTGTTATATTTATTAATGTTAAAATACTTAAAATGGATTTATTTTATTTATTTATTTAATTAAAATACTTTAAATACTCGTACTTAATATCTACAAAGTATGTGTCTTACATTAAATAAAGTTTTCGAGAGATATATTTTACAGTAGTCAAATTTTATAAAGTAAAACGAATTGGAACTGAAAACAAACAGGAATAAATGCATCATCGTATGATGCTGTCCAAGTTGCATACAAGATAAACTTCGTTGAAGGATTTATTGTTTATATAGAGCTCCTGCACTCAAGTGCTGCCCTGGGAATACTGTGTCGTGGATACATTTCCCTAATGGCGAGGATAATACAAGCTCTTTTGCTTATTCTGCTTCAAGTCTTTTATACTATTATATCATATATGACTTTTAAAAACGTTTTATTTTTTGATAAATATATTTAAAGTATTATTATAGAAAAATCAGTTATATAAACATTAGAAAAACATAATAATATGATACATATGTTAGTATTATAGCGAAACCGGTGTTTCGAATTCATGATTCAACAAACTAGTCCATTTACCGTGTCTCGTTAAACATCCATAGTTTCGTTTGAGTACACGGTTTGTGTCCAGATGTGAGCCAAGTGCGTTGACTGAAAAACATCTGATGTCCCTCTCTTTTGATGGTAGTGTATCTCGACTGAAGGGATGCTATAAGTGGAGCCCATACCTTTTGATAACTTCTCTCTCAAATATATTTTCTTGGTCATTATCTTGACATATATGATATACGCAATTTCAGGATATATTATTATTATTATTATTATTATTACACATGACAAGAAATATACACAATTTGAGAAAAAACAACAGGTAATTTGATTTGGACATATAATTTTAATGGATCTGGGTTTGTTGCCTTTCATTTGTCGTATCCCCAGTAAACTAGGCTTTTGCCTGTATCTCACTGAGGATATTTAGCATGAAAAAATAAATTGATACTTCTTTCCGATTTTTGATAACACAAAAAACCCCATTGCACGCTCTTATCAACCTGACAAACAGTGACACTCAACTACAACTGGAAACATCTTGCGAAACTCAACTCCTCACACATCATCGCTCCAGAAAGACCAAAAATATTCATCCCACAATATACTACACACAATCATAAGAATAAAAATCAAAACAAATTCAAAACAAAAAAAAAAGAATATATGTATTACTATTTCGCTATCAATAAACTAATTTTTATTATTATCAGGCTAGAGTATATTTTTATCTCATTTTAAAGACTTTTCAAAAAAATTGTTATTAAATACGACATAGAGTGTGTTTAATAAAATAAAACGAATTCAAAATATAACACAATGATATAAGGAAAATGACATTTTATATAACGCTATTTAAGGAGCTTCCTTCGCTTCTTCCTTAGCTTCTTCCTTCGTTCTTCACTTCCTTCGCTCTTCAATGCGTCGAAATCATCAATATGAAAGAAAAAATACGCGAGCTTTCTAATTTTGAACCACTAAAGTACGCACGTAGCTCACAGTTTATCACTGCACGTGTTGATAATTATTTCGCACGTGAAGGAGTATCTACACTTACACATGTCTAGGGCATGCGAGTTATATTATCACGTAAATTTTTTTACCAGACTGGGATTCTTTTTTTACTTCTTTTCGGGTGCCATCGAGAACCCAACACCCCTGGATGTAAGTCAACTGAATCACCAACTAGGTAACAGAGGATGCTACAAAATACAATTATGCTTTAAAAATTACAGTTTTAAGGATTCAATATTGATGCTGCTTGGGTTCTGAGTAGAAGGAGACTTTTAGTAGTTTTTTGTTGAGAAAACTGTTTTAATTCCTTTTGATGTTTCGATCTCAAATCCAGCTTGCCGTTTCTTTTTATACGACCGTATGTGGCGCTCATATAACTTCGCATTCGATGGCCTCTGCTGTGACGTCATACTCTTATAATTCAGCATTCAACATAAATATTTTCGAGTTTGCATCTTGGCCTTCCGAGTATAAAATATTTAGTATTAGTAGCATTTAAAAAAAAAATTGCCGACCACTGGTCTAGTAGACTGGTTTGGACCTGACACCCGAATCTAGGCTGATTTTTGAGTAAGTACCAAAATGAAAGCCTCGATATTGTCCACAAATCAGACAAGTTAAGAAAATAGCATCTGAATTTGCCAGACTAGTGTGCACATGTACTCAAGAAAGGGGTGTCTGAAAGCGCCTTGTGATTTCATCCCTATTTTTCTACGGTATTTAGTGTTATATAAGGTAGTTGGAATAGAGATAGTTTCAGAAATTAAATGGAAAAAATATGCATGAAACAGTCATATACAGTGTCAATATCTAAACTTTAATTTCAGCAAATACTGTGGTATTTATGGTATAGGCAACCGAGTGGTATACATCTTATTGGACCAACAGCAAGCATTATTCATTTTTCAAAATATTTCGACGCACACTTTATTAGCTTACCTCAATTTGAGGACAGTTGTGTTTTTAGGTGTAAAATATACATATATTTAAATTTTTCTTATCTTTTAGCATGCCATGGTATTTAAATTCTTTAGTATCGACATTTCCAGCTTCTACGAACTCTACAACGAAGTAAAGAAACAAACAAGTCAGACAGCCACCACATCTAACTATCTAAGCTTTGAGATATACACGAACTGAAAAAATGAACATGTGCACATAAATAGTAAAGATTAAATTTGTTAGACCTGTGTTTATTCAATCATGACTTAAAGTGTTGAAACCAGATCTGATACAATTAGAACAATCAGCCTTCTTTGTTTGTCCGAGATGAGAATATCATAAAGCATTGTGGGAAAATCTCTTAGATATACTCACATCCAAAATACCAACAACACATACGATATAGTCAGATGCAGCAAAAAAATAAGGTGATACTTGCGTGGTCATATGGATAGGATGAACAGTGACAGAATCACGACATCATATGTCAGAAGGGTGCCTAAAAGGCGGAGAGCTGGCTACTACTTTATAGGAGAAATTATTTTCGCAACAAAACAGATTTAAGATACGTATATAAAAGAAGACAAATTTTCTTTTACTGATCCTATATCTATTCGTATTCTTTTAGGTATCTTTACAATAAATTAACTCAAGTATTATTATCAAGTTAAGTAATATATATCACGAAAAAACATTAAACTTTCGGATCCGCAGCAATTTAGTTTCAAGCGCTGCATAAGAAAAGCTCTTATGTAATGAACACTTTTTAAACCCCCGCCATTAAGGCAGAAAGACCCCTATCTTTTTGCTAGCAAGACGCAATTTTTCCGCGTTACGTCACTGCGCTGCCAAAGGCGGGATTTTACTCTTTTCATTTCCCGGCATTTGTATTTCGCTCCCGGCATTTTTATTTTTCTCCCGGCTACAAACTTTTTGATAGATCACAACAGTTTCGCATCACGCCCTCTGGCCGTCCATCTTTCTTCCGCCATCTTGTGGACCGCTACCCGTTATTTTGCTCTTTAATATTATTCAGAACTGAATGCATTCGGTAAGGTTCGGATTCAATATGTGAACGTGGCGAATTTAAATTAACTTCACAAAAATAGAAATAAGAATCAAAGTAACTTCTACGGAACATACATCAACTCCTTAGAGATCGCCTATAATGCCAGCTGCTGACCACCAGCAACAACTCTGAGAACAGATGACCTCATCAGGGTTTCGCCAAGCGTACAGCTCTAAGAAACCGACTATCGCACTGTATCTTCATGTGGGGGTCATTTCAGACTGCATTTATTTTAATTCCATTACATAATCTGATTTTATTTTCAGAAGACTTACTATTCTCGTAAGCTAGATTGTAGCATATCCGAGGTATTAAAGCTGCTCACTACTGTATCATCCTTTAGCACAACTGCAATGATCTCCTTTGTCGACAGCCGTGGTCTAACAGTAAGCATTCACGGTAAGCAAGCGGGCGCCCCAGGTTCGATTCCTGGATTCAATTCAGTATTGATTTTAATCTTAGACTATTCCACATCTGAACGTCCATGATTTTCTTTAGCTTATGTGTTGCATAACATAAACTCTTATATCACTATTAAAAAACGACACAAAAGTAGCGCTGTGTAAAACTCGGCCTGATCTAAAAGTACCGGTCATCTTAGAAATTTGATTTCCTTAGCATAGAAACTTTGGATATGATTTGTCAAGTGTAATTGCTGAAGTGTAACAGCTTGCACGCATTAAACCAATACACGCAAAAGTGTAATCCATCTACAAGAGGACTCACAACAATACTCGATCATTAGGTATAGTCTATCGGTATATCGATCTCCCTTTGTCTATATTCTATCAAAGTCAAAATTTCCTTCACTTACCCACCACTGACAGGAAAATCGCAGATGCGTCTGATAGTATCAGCGTCTAGTGTGGAAGAAGACCTCCTAAACGCTTAAAAGCAGATACTCTTGAGTATACCTGAAACAGTTTTTACTGCGGCACACAAGAACGAAGAACCAGAAACCACTTCATTATATATCCAAGACAATCAGCATGAACACAATGACCATCGTGATACCATTCTTCGAAACTCCGAGAATGACAAAAAAGAAGATATAGTCTGAACCATCAGGAATCAAACAAAATCTCGAGACTTCAGAAAAATTGAGTAATTTAATTATTCCATGGAGTTGAATTTCAATAAATTTCAGACTAAAGGGAAAAGTGCTTAACCTTTCCTTCCCTGTGTTGGGTATCTTCTACACGTTGCTTCTTATAACCATCAATATCTCTATAAATATAATAAATACAAGGTTAAGATTTTAGGTATTCCTCCATAATATATTTACGCATTGATTTAAAAAAATAATATTAATAATAATCAGAATTTATCGACTACATCGTGGGTATTTTGTGAAGATATCGGAAACAAATTCGCATTTAAACGCTGTGAGTGCCTCGACCTTGTGTCTTGACGATAGGTGAATAGTATGCGGGAAGCGCGACACTATATTCGCATCTCACTCTTGCATACTCCACTGAATTGCGAGGAGCTGAATTGTCTCAACGTCACAAGCATAAGCGTAAGCGCCGGGGTATGCGACTGACGTTCCGCGCCACAGTAGTAGCTTCTAGGCTTGCAAATAGGTTAGACGTACGCCCGTTCCGTGAGCGTTGCCAGATGGTTTTTTAATGTTTTCAGCAAATAAATTTCAATTATTATAATTTTTAACTTCAATTATAATTAATTAAGGGGATTATCTATGAATGTTCTTATTTTTCCGATTTAAAATCGCTAATTTTTGATCGCGTACTCACTACCCAACACCAGAGCACGCGTTTCAATTTTAACACCGTAAGGGAAGGATTAATGTGTAAATTTCAAAAGAGGGATAAAAAATTACATCAGTGGTAAGAAGATGTATCGTATCAACAACTTCCGATCCGGGAGTTGCTGATTCTTGTCCCATTGGAACTCAGATGTATTAATAGGATACCAATCTGATTTTTACCGTAAGACTTATTAACAATGTTTCTCATTAGCTGGAAAAGACAACAATGTGGCAATCAAACAGCCAAATTGTGCCGTTTACAAAAAAGTGTTACAATACAATAAAAAGTGTTACAATAAAATAAAACAAATTGAAACAAGTATCCCCTGTACCCGGATGGAAAACTTGCGTCTTACCAAGTAGGATACAAACGGTGCCATTTATTTATTCAGTGCAGTGTATGGGAGTGTAACATGGACGTGGAAGAGTCTGAAAAGAGCCGAGTAAATTCCAAAAAAAATGCGTGCACTCCATGGGCAATAATATATAACAGAATACGAATGAAGTGATTAGGGATGAATGTAAACTTAATGGTGATATATTGAGTAAGATAAAAAAGAACATTCTGATATGGTTTGTATCTGTCTACGAACATCGTTGTTACGAATGAATTAAGAAAGACTAACAAAACAGTTATACAGTCCGAATTTAAGTAAAAAGCATAGTATAGGAAGACCGAACTAAGTATTGTTGGATCTAGCAAATGATATTTAAAAAAAAAACGTAAAAGTCAGAGAAATCGTAGGAGTTGAAAAGGCATTTGGATGTCAAAGAGGCGAAAATTGCACGTTGAGATAGGAAAGCCTGACGATCTGTCCTCTCTGTCTACCCCAACACATATAATGTACTGTTGACATGTTTTATCGACCGTTAAAAATAGCACGAAAAAAAAAAATTCAAATAATTTTTTTTGATTTTATACAGAAGTGTTTAAAAGTTAGAAATACATATTTCGATTTTTTACGAGGTTCAGTTTGGCTTATTTTCAGTTCGGATAACCGAACGGGGCATTCCGTTTTATTCATTGATATTTGTTTCACATATCAGATTTTACGGGTTACGACAGCAATTTTAACGCGTTTTAACGTTTCAAGATTTAAAACCCTTTAAACTACCAACATATGTACCTGATTACATATCTGGTTGCTTTTTTACTGTCGTTTGCAAAGCAATATTTTTGAGTAAAAAAATACTTAAACACATTTTTGTATTTTAAATTAAGGATTAGTATGGAATAAGAATTCAAGAACTAGTTGGCAAAATGCTTGTCTCCTAGTCTTGGGTTTTCGGATTTGGTTGTTACCCATTTTTTCAAATAAAATTTTTGTCTAATTTTTACTAAGACCTCTTTAAACTCTTTGAAAAAGGTTACCACATGAAAATAAACGTGCAAAATTTTCATCGTTTAATGTGTCTCTTTGTTTTCAGGTCCCTTAATGGGATTTATCCATTGAATCTATATCTGAGAGATATTTCATCGGAGAGGAGTATAACTTGGATATCGATTTCATAATTTTGTTTTCAGGTCCCTTAATGGGATGTATCCATTGAATCTATATCTGAGAGATATTTCATCGGAGAGGAGTATAACTTGGATATCGATTTCATAATTTTGTTTTCAGGTCCCTTAATGGGATGTATCCATTGAATCTCTATCTGAGAGATATTTCAACGGAGAGGAGTATAACTTGGATATCGATTTCATAATTTTGTTTTCAGGTCCCTTAATGGGATGTATCCATTGAATCTATATCTGAGAGATATTTCATCGGAGAGGAGTATAACTTGGATATCGATTTCATAATTTTGTTTTCAGGTCCCTTAATGGGTGTATCCATTGAATCTATATCTGAGAGATATTTCATCGGAGAGGAGTATAACTTGGATATCGATTTAATAATTTTCTAAAAAATGTATTGTTTTCAATCGATCTAATAAAATGGGTTATCATGATAAAGTTTTTGCCGTTGCTAGTGCTGTGACGTGAATGGTCTGACTATTGATGTTAGAGATATAGAGGGCGTGTGCAGCTTTAGAAAGCACTTGAAGACAACCCTTTTTTGAAGGTATACCTAAATTTATGGTTATATATAAACACTACACATGTATACTACACAACGCCTAAAGCCGAATGTATTACTGTCACACATCGGACGATCTTTGAAGGTTCGAAGTCTCCAAATAAGTTTTTTCTCTAATATGTATTTCTTAATATATGTACATGTATGCGGGAATGTATCTAATCTAATTTCCACATCCACTAAAATGTCTTTCTTAATATATGTACATGTATGTGGGAATGTATCTAATCTAATTTCTACATCCACTAATATGTATTTCTTAATATATGTACATGTATGTGGGAATGTATCTAATCTAATTTCTACATCCACTAATATGTATTTCTTAATATATGTACATGTATGTGGGAATGTATCTAATCTAATTTCTACATCCACTAATATGTATTTCTTAATATATGTACATGTATGTGGGAATGTATCTAATCTAATTTCTACATCCACTAATATGTATTTCTTAATATATGTACATGTATGTGGGAATGTATCTAATCTAATTTCTACATCCACTAATATGTATTTCTTAATATATGTACATGTATGCGGGAATGTATCTAATCTAATTTCCACATCCACTAATATGTATTTCTTAATATATGTACATGTATGCGGGAATGTATCTAATCTAATTTCCACATCCACTATTTTCCTATCCTTACACTCAACTTACATTTAAATTTATATTTTTATTCTGTCGATAATACTGGGTTCGTGTCCCGAGCTGGGGCGCCCTTAAGGAGAGTCTGCTCTTTAAATGGCAATATATGGATTGTGTTTTTATTATTATAACAAAGATATTTTAAAAAGAAATTTAATAATATTTTTTTCATTAATACACTAAACGTTTCATTAGGCTAAACCACTACTTAGTACTTCACGTTTTTCCAATCGTGACCGAATATTCCAAGACTAACTATGGTTTTCATAGTTTATTTTTAGAGCGTTTAAGGATTAACCCAATGGTCCTGACACCTAAAAAAAGCCTAAAGGATGGCACATTTCTCTGTCTAATTTGGTAATTGTATCTTATACTCGTAGACTACCGAAAAGGACTTTCTGAAAAAGATACTCGTAGAGTTTGTTTTCTTTTGCAACTCCACGGTGAATCAGATATTATTTTATAAACTTATCTTTTGGATAAATCGGATGGGACTTAAAGTGTCAAGGAGCGGAAAGCAAGACGATGGTCTCTTACAAGCTAGATAGACCAAATAATAAAGGTAGCTGGCTCCTCACAAAGTGATAGATTCAAAACAGCTCATGACCGAAAAAAAAGAGGCGCAACGTCCACTCAGTTCCAGACCAGTAAAGAACTGCAACGCTTAGCTTTAAATAACCCGATTAAGAAGGAAAAGAAACGTTTTGTTTCCTTTTAGAAATATAATATTCATGACATGGGCAGGAGACTAATTTACTAGAGAATGATGGACGACTTACCCAGAACCACATAAGTCAAAATTCATGGTATGGGGTGTCCCTAAAATGTATACACACTTTAAATGATTATGAATTCCGTATCCATCAAGATATATCTAAGATTAAAACTCGAACTTAGAGAAAACGTAGATTTATTCACTGTCGAACATTTTCAAATAGATTGCCGTTCTGGTCCGTCAACAGCTGATAACGTAGAACCGTAAATATCACGAATAATTTGTTTTGGTATTTGGGCGCACTCTCTTTCAAGACTGATCCCAATTCATTACTGTTGCAAATTTAGTACAATAAACTTTTTCTTTGATGTGTCCTCATTAAAAAGTGCATTGGTGTTAGGTCTAGGGAGCGCGGGGGTATTCAATACTACCTCTTCGTCCAATCAAGTTGTTCGGCAAAGATTCATTTAACAATTTCTCTATAATTTAAAAAAATATTTTATCGGTTTCTTTCATCCGAGGATTAACGGTTTTGACGGTTTTTCCTTTGTAAAGAAAGATAACCACTAAAAATATGAAGTTTCGTTCTCAAAATGGTGTAACACTGCGGATATCAATTCTTTGTCAATTCGTTTTTTCCACACAAATTGGATTACACTTTTTACAATACAAAATAATCATTAGGAGGGAAGTTGGGGGCTATAGAGAGTGATTCAATTCTTGGGAACCCAACATTTACAGCAACCACAGTACTTCGGAGTCTTAGTGATCATTTTGGCATGAATAAGGTATACGTATGATGAATGACAAAACTCTCGAGTGCTGTCCAAAAGCAACAACGTGTTGAATGTTGCAATGAATCTTTAATGATCTGCAATGGAAAAGAAAAACACATAACTAAATTAATTGTCACGGAGATGAAACTTTGATTTTGTACCATGATCCGCTGTCAAAAGGGGACTCGATGAAATGGCACCGTTTGAAGCCACCACGACCCAAAAAAAGCAATGTGGGTCAACCTCAAAAAAGATTATGTAACTTTTTTTCAGGATTTTCAGAGAATTGTTCGGATTGCCTTCAAAGAGAGAAATACTACGGTTACTAGCAAGTATTATGCGTCATTAATGTACAAATTGGATGCTTTGTAATAAAATTATTGCATGGCAAAGCGCCAGGGCATATTTCTGTTCCTACAAAGTCTGGTATTAAACACTGGTTTCCACAAAATTAAACCACCCACCCTATAGTCCTAACTAGTATTTCTTCATCAAAGAAAAAAAAGTAACAACGATGTTCGTAGACAGATACAAAAAGGCTTTAACAATGATGATATCATACGTATTAATGCAACTGCCCCACCAAAGCGACGCTCATCAACCGGATAAAAATTTAAAATTCATATTTTCCTGTATAAAAATGTCACTTCTAACGTATGTTTTATTCCACTACGTAGAAGGGCCTCTCCTGCCCCCTTAAGCTCCTACCCCACTCATCAATCAAGTTCACAATCACTCGGACTTCTGCAAACAACAGTCAGCTCGAAGGCTTCCAGGGCTGCCGACTCTGTTTCAAAAGGCACTGTCATATAGGAAACTTCCCTTGGGAAATAGTAAATAATTGTTGTCAAAGGTCGGCTGCGTTTTGCTGGATGCAATCTCTTCGTACTCCCTCTCTTGGCGTTGCCTATGCCACCGCACGTCGTACATTATCATTTTGACTGCCACAGGAAATTATTGAAAAATTAGGGGAAATAACAGAACGACATATTAAGCAGTAACGCGTAAACTCACTTTTTTTTACGAAGAAGTTGTCACTATAACCTCTCGTCAAAATACCAATATGTGTTGATCCTCACTGGCAATTTTTAATATGTAAATTTAAATAAACACTTTCAAATTGATTTTAACAAACATGTACATTATTGCAATGTTTTGGATTTTTAACTTAACAAGTTCATTCGCAGATTTAATTTAGATGTTCGTATGCGAAAAGGACCCAGCCCACAATTAACCTATTCTGAGATGATTGAGAAAATATATCGCCGCTTTGTACCATATAAGTAATGTCTTATGAAAAAAAAAGACAATTTAACCATAAAATCTCATTTAACGGATCTGATATCTTTGTACATAAATTATTGACTTACTCGTATATTTTTCAATATTTCAAATCGAGCAAAATGTGTTTATGAGTATGGCTGTTAGTGTATTCACAAATATATGTGTAATTAAAGATCGTGATACAAATTATTTAGAAAAAAAATTCTTATCCCAATTTTGACGACGGTTAAGTATAATTACGTAAACAATGTTTTTACAAAAAATTAATTAGACCAAACTCCAACCACAATTTCATGATCTATCGTAATATGTATAGATTAGAGGTAATCAAATATAATTACGTAAACAATGTTTTCGTCAAAATTTAATAAGGGCGAACTTAACCCATAATTTCATTATATATCTTTATATGTAAAAAATTGAAGCGTTAATATATCGATGAAATATAATTACGCAAACAATGTTTTTATCAAAATTTAATGAGCACGACCTTTAACCATGATTTCATGATCTATCTTAATACTCGTATGTATAGATTCGAGGCATAGAATCTTACACAGAAACAGTAGAGATTTTTACAGGTGTTTCCTGCACACTTCGTGAGATCTTTAGAACACTGAATTAGAATAAATGACGCATAACTCGTACAAACATTAAACTCAGAACTATATTTAACTAGTCTAATATTATGACAGTTAAGCCAAGAATATTGAGGTAGGTCAGTCATAAGAGAGTACGCGTTGATGATTCCCAAACAATATAAATAGCGTATAATTGAACTTCAGCAAGTATCAAACTGGCTGGCATATACTATACAAACACATACCGAAACGAGAGAGAAAGAGATATATTTTGTATTTATTCTACTATAGAAATAAATAAATTGATCAAAACCATTTCAATTTAGAATAAGTGGCTCTTGAGTAATCATTTGTTCGAAAATTATAAATAATTTAAGGAAATCTTTTGCCTTTTTAAAGCAATCAATCAAAACCAGTCATAGAATGATTGACGTTATTTCGAAGTGATTTTAAAGGGTTTTGAAAGAAAAAATATTTTGTCGCTTAAATATTTTCCCTAAGCTAATCTGGGCCGCTCGGTGATACCTCTTTTGTATTTTCTTTCTGAATTTTTAGTCAATTAATAACAAAATGTAAGTATCACTTGACTATTCCAAAGATACAGATTATATGAAAAGAAAATATTAAACACAGTCACAATTTATTTATTTGATTGACAAGTTATTGTATAAAAACATAATTTATTAAAAAACAAGCTATAAAAGGTTTTTTTAAAGTGGACACTGAATTTATATATTTTTTTATTTTATATTGTAGATGACAAGAAATATACATAATTTGCGAAAAAA
This sequence comes from Odontocerum albicorne, assembly GCA_949825065.1. Taxonomy (NCBI): domain Eukaryota; kingdom Metazoa; phylum Arthropoda; class Insecta; order Trichoptera; family Odontoceridae; genus Odontocerum; species Odontocerum albicorne. The sequence continues at coordinate 40,780,036 of OX463844.1, forward strand.
AAACAACAGGTAATTTAATTCGAACACACAATTTTTATTTGTATACATCACTCGAAATCAAATTCCTCACACTTCATCACTCCAGACAGACCAAAATATATGAATTTGACTTAGTTATCTTTCATTTGTCGTGTCCCAGTTAACTAAGCGTTTGCTTTATATCTTACTGATGACAGATAAACATGAAAAATAAGTTGATGCTTTTAACCGATTGTTGATTGTACAATACCCCTGTCTCAAACTCTCAACTTAATAAGTAGTGAGGCTTCATAACATATATGAGGAAGTAACATTAAAAAAAGATAATGTCCATCGGATACAAAAAAATAGTTGATAAAGCAGATTTTTCTTATCGATGGTACGGAGCCGTTTAACATTTTCATTTCAATAAGACAAGCACATAAATCATTTTAAAATCATAATAAAAAAACAGTATTTTTTCAAAAAGAATCTTATCCAAGCTTCAAACCAATCAAAAAAGATCGTGTCCGAATTGACCAATCATAGCTTTCCGATTGTGTCTAACTTCATACCAGTTCACCAGCAACTGTCAGTTTTAAATCGTACGTGCAGTGTAATATCATACAGCTTTATCTACCTACATATATTATTAGTTTTATAGTAATATATCTTCTTATTTTGTAACACTGCTTATTTTATTTGATTAAAATTAAAATAAATTACTCGACCCAATTATTTTTTGCAGCACCTGTATAATATTTTTGAAATCGAACAAAAAACTTTGCGTCCCAGACCTGTTCAATCAAAAAAGATTGAAATACGAGTAGAATTGTTCCCTCAAAAAGGATCATGTCCATATTTTAAACTAGAATAACAATTTTAATTATTTTGATTCGATTTTAAAAACAAATCAAGTCCCCTTAAGCGATTTTAAGGATTTCAGATTTTTTTTAACTGAATTATTATGTCATATGTTTTGAATGCAAACAGTTTTTTAACGATTTTCGAACATTCTGATTTGGTGGACATGTTCTTTTTTTAATAATACCTCCTAATACCACCTCATATGAATCACACGAATCAAACGCCGCTGTAGATTAAAAAAAAATTCATGGACATACCCGATCAACTAGATTAAAATTGAAAAAAATAAGGCTTTTTATTTAATATATAAAAAGTCAAAGTTACTGGAAAAGCTGTATGAGAAGATGTATAAACATGATGTTTGTATTTCAGGATGCAAAAATTTAGCACTCTATCCCCTTTATATATCTTAACATGGAAACGGAGTGATTATATGTATTGTATAATACTTAAATTGTATACAATATACCCTGTCATGTTTGTAACAACCTAAAAAAACCTCTAAACCAACCAGGAAGGTGTTAAAAAGGTATAAACTGAAAACCTATCAAGAATTATTATTCAAATAAATTGTGTACCGAAGGGAATATTACTCTTCAACCCCCAAGCTGGAAGACAGACGCTGTACTTTACCCACTAGGCCACGGAGGTCATTATGTATGTACATATATAGTTATATGTTGTGTTTAACTTCATAAAAATAATATAAATAATTTTCTTTCCTTTGATAATAATTTGTTATGAAACGCAAACATTATAAACTAAGCGGGAGTAAATAAATTAATTTAAAAAAACTTATTTTTAAAATTTTAACGCTGTTCTAGATTTATTCCGAATAAAAAATTTATAAGCCACCATCATACCAGTATTCCTATCAGAGAAAACTGAATATATTTCATTAAAGTGAAATATATTACCATAACTTTACCATCAACGTAATTCATTTGGCGGGGAATAAGGATGGGACTTTTTCATCGCGGTAAAGCACAATTATTATTATCGCTCGGGAGTTCGAAGAATTTACCGCGGCGTAGCACAATTATTATCGCCGGCAGTTTGACGAAAATCACCGCCAGATGGTGACAAAGGCGGCCATTTT